>VZTD01005275.1:1064596-1165662 GCA_013397725.1 Rhagologus leucostigma
AAAGTTAGTTTCCCCACCTCCCCATCTTTCCATGGTAGCAACAGACAATAAAAGTGGGAGATAATTCACTAGGACACTCATTATGTCTGCAGCAACCTTGCCCTGAGAGATCGACAATTTAAAGAGATGTGCTTCTTTTCCCTGCCTACTTTTCCCTCCTCTACTTTTCCCCCAGCCGCCCTTCTTCATCAAAAGTCTCATTCCTCCAGTTTGGTTTCCTGTTTAATTCAATTATCTTCCCTTTCAAACGGTTATTTCTGTTCAGATTACGAGCCAGAAGGTTGTTACTGATAGAGACAAGCAGCCCCCTTAATTTCATTGCCACCATCTCCAAAATTTTGTCCTTGTTTTTATTCAGTTTTGGTAGCGCAAGAGGAAAATCCTCTGTCCCGCAGCAATCCCATCAAAGAAAGAGCCCATGAAGGACAAAAAGAGGTGGGCTTGCAAACTCTTCCTCACTCCTGTCAGTTCTGATGGGTTGGCTTTCAAGGCTGTGGAGACCTGCTTTGGAGGCTGATGTGGATGTGCAGGGAGCACCTTGTGACGTGGTGGTGCCAGCGTGTGACACGGCAGGGCGAGCGCCTGCACAGAGGAACCGTGCTGATGGACCTGGCTGCTCCTGCTCACAGGGCAGAGAACACCTCTGGGTGCCGAGAACTCCCCGTGCAGGGTTTGTCCCTCGCATCCACCTCTCCTGTCTGTCCCCTGCCTCCTCTCTTCCCTGTATGGAATTCTTCGTCGCCCCTGAGTGTGAGGATCGTGTTGCCTGTCTCTGAGCCATCGCTCCTTCCTTCCTCCCCACCCCTCGTGGCATCCCACAGGAGCTCTTCCTCTGCATGGAAGGTGTGCCTGGAGCAGTGCTGGCACGGATGGGGTCGTTCTTTAACGGGGACCTTGGCACTGATGCCACACACTGCAACTGTGGGGGGAAGAGCAAGACTCAAGGTGCGTCATGGGTGCACAGAGACCTCTCTGCTCGGAAATGTGCAGCGAAAGGAAATCTGGTTCATTCCCACTCAGCAAAGAGAAGAGACAGCCCCATCGTGCGCGTTGTGCAGCCTCTGGCTCCAAATTATCTCCGCGATTAGTTAACGCTAATCAATCTCCATCAGTCAAATAAATCACAGAGGAGGAAACTGTTCCTTGCAGAAGCTGTTCTCTCACTGCTCAGCAACAGCACCAAACCCTCCCAGAGAGGCCCGGAGTAGCTCATGTGCATGTGGAGACAACATAAAGGCTGAAGGGAGCACTTCTCACAGCCAGGCTGACCTGCAAACAGCTCTCCCTGCCCAGGAGCACAGAGATACGGAGATGCTCCTGCATCTTTTCATGGATTTATTTTTTTTTTAATAGAAAGAGTGGTAACGCATTTGAATGGACTGTGCATGGAAGCAGTGGAGTCACCTTTCTTAGAAGTGTTCAAAACCCACCTGGATGTGGCACTTGAGGCCATGGTTTAGTGGTGAACATGGTGGTGCTACTGGGTTGACAGCTGGGCTTGATGGTTTTAAAGGTTTTGCCCAACTTTAATGATTCTGTGGCTGCCTGATGGTACCCAGTGTAGGATCCCATTGCCTCTCAGTTCCCCCTTTCCCAGCAGAACACTGCAATAATGAGTCTAGAACAAGGTTTCAAGCACAAACAGCTGATTTGTGCAGTGAACTGGATCTGAATCCTGGCAGCTTGCACTCACTGGCCCTGAGGATGTTGTGATGCTTAAATGCGTAGGACATTTGCCAGCTCTTCAGATGGAAAACACGAAAGCAGCTCAGAACAGGATTATTACTATTATTAAAATGAGAGATGAGGTTTTAAACCCCAACCTGCAGATCAGGAAAGTTAAAACCATTTTCCATCTTGAAATACGTTCAATGATGGAAGAGTGAAGTCAGCATTAAAGCAGCGTTCATGGGTCACACGGAGGAGTGTGCTTGGAAATGGCACTGGAAGAGAGCACAGCAAAGTTGGTGGATTTTTGTATCTTTTAAAGCAGAGATGAAGAAAAGCAGAAAATGTGTGATACGAGAAGGAGAGATTTTTACAAACTAATTTCTACCACTTCCTTTGAGGCGTGAGCAGTTCTTTAACCTAAGAAGGGTCATTTCTGTGTCATTTTTCTGCCCTAAGTGGAGGCCAAGTTCAAGAGAACTGTGTTTCTTTTAATTTCCTTTGGATACAAGTACTCGGATCCAGACTCCCATTTATCTTTCTTGACTCAAGTAAATAAATTGGAAAAAAACCAACTTAGTGTGTCCTATAAATACGCCATAATACAGCGGGATCCAACATCACCGTTTTTTTTTTTTACACCTAAAACCTTAAACCCTTCTGACACCATAAAACACCGGCGTCCTCGTCCCGTGATTGTTTCCCATAATCTAGGGGAACATTAAAGAGAGAAAAATCGTGCTGAGAAATGACATCTTATCTATTTCCTTCCTTCCTGCCACCACTCCGTGCTTTTGTCATCGCAGGTCAGACACCTGCTCCCCACATTACGGTCTGAGGAGGTGATAAATGCTCGTCCGCGGTGATTACGAGAGGCCGTATTCACCGGGTGTCAGTCTGGAACAGGCATCTCCGCTCAGTTGCCATTCTTTGTCCTGCCAACAAGCCCTGAAAGCCGGCGAGAAAGGCAAAAAAAGAAAGGAAGTGACAATTTTTCTCTCCCTGGAAGGGAGAGCCAAGGCCGGGAATGTTACGGGAGCCCCGGGGTCGGAGCGGGGATGCTGCACCCAGCACCACTCTTACAAACTCTTGCGAGACTGGGGGTAAGGAGCATAATCCGTACGAGGTTGGATCTCCTGGATTTGGCCGTGACCCCCGCGTGGCTCTGGATAATTTACCCTGGCAGGACAGACAGGCAGCGAGCCAAATTGCTCCCCGACGTGGCAGAGCCAAATTTAATCATCGGTGCACCAGCGACGGGCAGCCCCTGGTTGCTGACCTTCCCCACCTCGGCACTGCATCACATCCTCGTTTAGGCAGAGCTCGGGCCACCCCTGCAGGGTTGGAAGGTCAGGGAAGGAAAGTTCGGTTTTTCCCTGCCCCATCAGAGCAGGCTGTGCCCACATCCTGCTTCCAAAGGAGTGGCTGCAGCATGGAGCATTCCCCCCGGAACAGGCACGGCTCTGACATTCTGCACATTTCAGTCTTGCCACAGGCCTTCATCCTTTCTTCTGGGACTGCTTTTGGTGCTCGGATCTGCCAGCGCCAGCCGAAACTTGTGCTACACCACACGGGCTCTACCCTGAACACCCCTGTGCAGATGTCCAGCTAAAAACACACCTGGAGGTAGCTGGTGAACCTCAACACCGAAAAATACAGGAACTCAGGAGTGCTGATGGCCACCCCTGTTCACAACCGCCCCTCTGCCCTCCATGCTAGAGATGGACACTGTCATCTCCACATGGATTTGCTTCAGACACTCGGGAGTGGCATCGCATCCCCGAGCACAGGGCAAGCGGAGCCTCTGCTGGGCCAACCAACCTCCAGCACGTCCTTTTTCCATTTGAACCACTGAAGTGGGAGTGATGCCCTCAGCACAGCATCTGCTGGTCTCCCAAGTTGCTCCACCACTTCCCAGGTGGGGAGCACATATCCCAGGAATCGGCTTTCGAGTTGTCAATTACGCTGTGGCTCGGCAGTGCAATTATTCATAAATATTTATACACACACGCCCGCGCCCTTTGTTCTGCTTTTGTGTGACATAGAGGGGAATTTTGGCTCTGTTCTCTCTCCCTCACCTGGATTTGCTCTGCCCTTTCTGTTGGATACAAGGGATTTGATTGAATTAACTTAATTGGCAAATGTATTGTTCAGACAGCTGTGACAGAAACGACTTTGTGCATTAGTCAGGAGATTAAGTGGCTCACGGCAGCTCCCAACACCTTTTTTTGCTTCCAGTCCCCCTGTACTGACTCTGAGTCACTGGGTTTGGAAGCAGTTTCAGGGGCAGACAGATCTGCTGTGTTGTATATCACATTTGGCCACACGGTCAGAGATGCCAAATCCTCTCGTTCCTCGCCTTGCTCCCAGCCATTGGCCACGTCAGCTGCTTTGGAAGTTGTGCCTCCATGGCATTTTTGTTGAAAAGAGGGAAACTATGTGTCTGGAAAAGGCACCTGCAAGTCAGTGTTTCTGCCTGGTCTTTATCTCACATGCTGTGCCTGAACTCGGCCTGTTTTGCAGACCTCAGAGCCTCGCAGGGAGCCTGTGAGTGACCATGTCCTGCTCTGCTGGACATGTTCTTCACCCATCACCTCACCCCTGCAGCCCAGGTTCCTCCCATGTGACTTGAGGTGACTGTGACCCAGATCCCTCCATGGGAAACAGAGCAAGAATCATCTCCAGAAGGATGGACATCCAGGTCTCCACACAGGATGTGTTGTTGTTGGGCAGACCTTCCTCTCTCCCCTCTGATTCTCCAGCAGCTGGGCTGATGAGGTTCTCAACTTCGGTACCTCAGCTAAGAGTCTAAAACAGACCAGCTGTCAGCAGCCCTCCCCCTTCTCCCATGAACTGTTGCCTGTTATTTATTGCATTTTGCACAAACTATGTAATTTTACAGCTTGGAAGGGCATTGTTTGCACGAGACCTTCATGTATTCACACCTTGGCATCCTTTGGTCTCCTGCAACTAGAAGAAAAGCCAAGGAAAGGCAGGTCAGCAGCAGAGGGAAGCAGAAGAATCTGATTTCTGGGGATGCTGTGGGACAAGTCAGGACACAAAACAGGAGAGACATTTCACTCTCGTTCTCATGGTGAGCCAGGCCCTGCCACACTGCTATGATTGCACAGAAGCCACTGCTACAGCAGTGGGAGCCAGGCTGTCACCTTGTGTCCCTGAGAGCAGTGGTGGCCGTGCTACAGAGGTGATGGACGCTGTCAGCACACGTGTAAGGCAAACAACGCTTTGGGATGTCACTGCTGCCTGTGCCACAGGGATTAAAGTGTCTCCTCTGCTCACAGCCCCCGGGGTTCCAACACTCTCCAGCGCCTGGCACCTGATGGAAAACCAGGAGTCTCCAGCTGTGACCCCACACAAACCTGACAAACTCAGTGACTGAAGCCCCACAGAAGTGCAGTGACTTTGTCAGTGCAAAGAGAGAGCAGCAATAATCCTGGTGTCACCTGAGGAGTGGCTCTGCCCCAGCTGTCACTGTCACCCGGTGCTGCCATCACTCGGATGGGACCAAATTCCCCCTCCTGCATGGAGGAGGTCACCTCTGCATGACTGGCAAGGCAAGGTGTGGGAGAAGCTCCTATTCACCACTTCTCTTCTCCCTGAGCATCCTCTGGCCACGCACTGGTCCATCGCCCAGAGGGGCAGGACAGCGCTTCCCCAGCACCATGGGCACACGAAAAACACCTTTAAAGCTTACAGGCAGAGAGAGAATGGCAAATTTTCACAACCATTTTGATTTCTGCTAACTGAAGCCAGTGTAAATCTCTCTTTTTTATGAATCTCACTTACATTTCGTGCCTGACTTGTGCATAAAACTTCCCCAGATTTATACAAGCCAACTCCGTAAGTCATCCCCTTCCCAATCGGGCCCTATATCTTGATGACCTTTTAGAAACCAATGACTGCTTTCCTGTTGTTATCCATAATTGGAAAAGCACTAGAGATAAGAAAATTTATGGCAATGAGTGATCTACCTGCAAGAGACAATAAAGAACACTGGGCGGTGAAAGAACGGGAAGGAAAAATCCCACACACAGCGCGGTGCAGGGAACGCTCAGATGCACACACAGCTCCAGCTGAACTTCCCCGGGTTTTACTGAACCCCTCTCTCCTTGAGCCCTCAATTCCCCTGACCTTGCATCCTCCACCCCACAGGACACATGCACCCCTGCATCTCAGTTTTCTTGGAATTTACTTGGAAATATTTTGGTTTAAGGTGGATGAAGCGTCATATAGGAACGGGTTCACTCCCCAGGTGGATAATCCCATCCACACAATCCCATCCCTCTAGGAAAGCAACCCAGGAGTGCAGTGTTCACCCTGCTACGGGTGTAACATACAGCGGGGTGGGCAGGGCAGCCCTACACATGGCTTTGGGGTTAATCACACAGACATTAATTACCTCACCACCACCCACAGTGATCCCTGCCAGCAGGAAGCATTCCACTGAACTGCTCCTGAGCATCAAAAGCCCCATTCCCAGACTGAACCTCGTTTTGTTTCGAAACAGAGGCAGGAGCTCACTTGCTGCCACATCCCTTCTCTGGCACTGCACACGCAGACCGGGGTGCAGCACTGCTGGGTGTGAGAAACCGGAGCTGTCTGTGAGGCGCAGGTCCCAACCTCGGCTGTTCCCGAGAAATCCAGGACTTGCCAAGACTCAAGAGGGGCGATGCTTCCAGCCACGTCCACTTCCAGCCAGAGTAACCCAGGTGACCTTCTTGTCCCTAGGAACCAGAGGTGCTGAAATGAAAAGGAGCATTTTCTAGTGCCGGGGTGAGGAATCAGCCACCAGCAGTACTGACAGGGCTGAGTGTGGAGAGGAAGTCCAAGGTTTACAGAGCGGATGGATGAAAATCTGCAAACAGGCAAATAATTTGTCCAGCCTTACTCTAAAAGTTGCAGGAGACTCCTGCAAGAGGCAGCCAGGATTCAGAGGCACTGCAGGGGACAAAAGCCCCCTTATTTCTGCATCACCTGGAGCACACATCCAGGCAGCCTTCAGGAAATCATCCAGCCCTTTCTGTTCTCCACATCTCCTACTGAAAAGTGGTGATAAAGGGGCAATGCTAAGTCTTTATCACAACAGCATTTTCAGGTAGCTGGATGAGAGTCGCTGAAACAGTTTAAAAAGTGGCTTTCAAAAGCTCTGCTGTCACTTGAGACACACGGATACCATGACCTGCGCCCACTCTGATTGCTGTACGAGTGTTTGTGCTGCCCCAGCTTAAAATGGATTCTGGCCACAGCTCAGCTTTCTTATTCGCAGTCAGGAGGATTACACAGAACTATCTGTAATAATTAACTCCCGAGAGAGAAGTTAAAGTGAAAACAGTAAGAGCAAGCGGCTCAGAACCAGAAAAAAAACCCCAACAAAACAACAGATGACAAATTCCTGGCAGGGGCTGGGATGAGGGGAGGCAAACAGAAAGGAGGAGCGGTTGTCATTGAGGAAGCCCTGGTAGATCTCCCCTACCAGCCCTTGCAAATAAAGATCTCTGCAGCTCCAGTGAAGGTCGCCAGGTCTGTGCAGCCCAAGGCTGCTCCAGATGCACCCAGTTTGCTGCTTTTGAACTGGCTCCCACCGAGCTCTGCCCGTTTTTTGGGGTATTTTCTTGAGGAACGAGGTGGTGGCAGCTCAGGGCTGAACATCCCTCCCTTGCTGGGCTCTCCTCCAGCTGCTCTCCTCCAGCTCTGCTGAATTCAGTCTGTGCCGAGGACATCTGTATTTTCGGATTATTCATTATTGAATTGATTAGTTCATCCCGCAGTCACCCTGATCGTATTCTTCCTATGTACTAACATCTCAATGAATGAGCAGTCAAGTAGAAAATGAATGCATTAGTGCCTGATTGTATTACTAAGCTCTTGTATATGCTAACGAATGCAGCAGGGCTTAATTCAGCCCAATAACAAACAGGTAGTTGCAGAGTTAAGTGTCCAAATAAGAGTAAAACATCAAAAAAAACCCTCTTAATATCTTTTGTGTTTAACATTCAAATTAGCTTTGGACACGAGTACTTGTTTGTGGAGAATTCTTTTGTCTGGGTATAGAGACATTTTCCTGCTAGGATTTTCACAATCATGACACGGCATCAGCCACTTTCGTCCCTGGCAGGGTAGAATTGATTACAAACCACCTAGTTAATTAAAAAAAAACAGCTTGCATTCAGACCTGCTTTTTAGCAGAAACTAAGCTCAGAAAATTATTTTTTGTGAGTCCACTGGAATTGCTATCTGCAGTAAAATATGCCGGATGAAGTTCTCTGCTGGGAACAGAGAAATGAAACTTCTTTTTCCCTTCTTTTTATTTTTATTTCTCATCATACACCATATGAGATAATTTCCTATTTCTACCCACAGCAGCTGCAATTGTACATGCAGAAAAGAAAAGCTCAGAGAAAGCACAAAAGGAATGGGTACATTTTCCGAGCAGGTTGGCCAGGCAGGAACTTTGTCCTTGTCCACTGACTTACTGCGTGATGCAGAGAACAGCAGCTCTCCGGATCACAATCTGTTCATCAAAACTTTATGAGTAATAGATGAAAAAGTCTGGAAAATTTCCACACAGGCTCAGGTTTGGCTGCCTTGTTCAGAGCAACCAGCACAGCTGCGGACATGCAGAGCCCTGCAGTCCAAGCACACCCAGTGCTTTTGGGGGGCACAGAGCACACAGACCTACTCGTGCTCCCCAAATTTACAAGGATATTTACTCAGGGGGCTTTTTATAAGGATTTCTAGGCAGGTTCAGATGGTGCAAACAACCAGCATCCTAACAGGTCCGCATTATCCCCTCCACCAGCTGGTTACCATTAAAATGTAACAGGGACGGTATTAAAAAAAAAATGTCCTCCTTCTTAGCAAGAAAAGAATCACCTAAACCACAAAAAACTCTGCAGCAGCTGTCAGAACTAGTCCTGGACAGCACCTCCCTTCGCAAAAGGGTGGGCACTGACCCCTCCAGAGCCCGTGGAGGTGACGATTCAGAAGAGCAGCAGCTGTGCCCAGCATGACCTGAATGCAGCAGGGTGACCCAGCCGTGAGGCTGCATTTCTTAGGCAGCCTTGCTGGCTTAGGGGCTCGCACAAAAAGCCCTAAGAAATCCCTCCTGGATTGTACTCCTCTTGACATTGTTCCTGAAAGGGCCAGCAGTAGGCAGCAGGGCTGCAGATGGGCTCTGGGCAGGGCTGGCTGCCCCATTAGGAGGATTTTGGATCCCATACAAACCAAAGCTGTCGGTGGTGCTGGGTGGCCGAGCCCTGGGACAGCAGCACTGACCCTCGAGCATCCTCATCCCCTGCTCCTTGCACCAGAACCAGGCATGACAAGAGCCACATGGGCATGGCCTCCCCTGCCACTGACCCAAATCCCTCCTGGGGGATTGCCCCCAGCAGGGGAATTTGGCTGCTCCTTCGCCTCAGCAATGTGCAGCTCTTCCCGACGTCAGCCCAGGGAGATTTTAACTCCTCCTCTCTGATGAGCCTTGGCAGTGTGGAGGTGGCCAGACCCTGTGGCCAAAGACCTGTCCTCCCACAGGCAGCAGGACGTCGTGGAACTGAGCACTCAAATCCACTCTGAGCAGAGTCTAAATTAGAGCCTGCAAGGAGTGCCTGTAACAACCTGAGTGCAGAACACTGACTCATCCCCGTGTTTTCCCCAAGCACAGACTGTGGCTGTTTGGCAATAGACCAAAGAAAATGACAGTATAAACTGCCAGATCCCAGCAAATCTCTTCTTTTGCTGCCTCTGTTTTTTCACTTCCGAGAGGCAGAGTTGGTTTTGTTGCTATCCCATAGAGAAGCCTCATTCTCAGGTCTAAATTTGGCTCTCCCATCTTCCCAACCGTCAAAGTGACAGAGGGATTGGTCTCGTAGATTAAAAAGACTCTCTCCGAGAGTCAGTCAGTCCCATAAAAGCATTTGGGGTCTCCTCAGTCAATAGAAAGACACGTGGGCTTTGTGTCCTGGCCCTGGGGAGCACGGCTAAGGACTGCTGAGGTTTTGCTGGGAGGTCCCACCACCACCACGGGGGAATCCTGCTGGCTGCACCCAGCTTGAAGGGAAGGTTTAGCACTTGATCCACTCCACAGGTGAGAGAGTCCTAACACAGGCACAAGAGAGCAAAGGCTGCCGGAAATGCTGCATTCATCAGCCTTTCTCTGCGTGGGGAAGAGATGTGCAGGCTTAAAAAATACATGGTAATGGTCTGACTTAAGTGCAGATGAAAGCTGCTGGGCCCTGGCTTCCAGGAGAGCTCTGCAGGAGCAGCAGGAGTGGCCACGGTTCCCTGAGGATTCCCAGAAATAAAACTGAAAGGATTGCCCCAGAAAAGGACTCCAAAGGTGCTGCCTTCTCGGGGCCTGGGGCAGAATTAGTCCTGAAACAGGGTGTTAGCCCAGGGAACACCCCTCGCTCCCTGCAGCATCTGTCAGTCCTGCTGCAAGGCCAGCAGAGATCCCGGGTTTGTAATTTGGGCATGTTTCCACTAAGAACCACAGGGAGACCATCCACTCCTCTGATACAGCCCACCAAAGAGCTATTTGTGATAATGACCAAACTTAGTTTCAGCTTGGAAATCTTTAATAGGCTCCTGTATATTATTGAGGTTTTAATGGAGCTAGGAGAAAACCAGAAAAAATACCCCAGACTACACGAAGACGCTGGTTTTGTTTCCTGTATTCAGAATAAACCACTATTTTAAATTTTTTGTCAATATTTTCCATATTTCCCTGTTCACTCAAAGAAATTTGTATTTATTATTTCAGATTTTTCACCGCATCTTCTCTCTTTTCCTTCACTTTTTTTTTCCTTCTTTCTACAGCCATAGAAGAAAGAGAATACAAGAAATAGGAAAAAGAAGCAGTGATGACACCATTGCCATTCCTCCAGGGTTAGCTGCTCCTCACAAATCTTGGCCTTTTGCTCTCTCCCAAGGGCAGGGAGCTGGAGGAGGCGGCATGCACCAGCCCCAGGCAGGGAGCAGGACGTGGTTCATGGGCCGTGTGACAAGGAAGGGACAACATTTGATGGGACGTGACTGGGACAATCATCTGGTCTTTCCAAAGCTGGACTCCTGCTGGAAGAGGGTCACCAAATCGGTTCATTTGCCTTCCCTGGAGAGATGCCATTCTCTCTTCCTGGCTGAGAAGGGATCTCCAGGCCTCTGTGAAGAGACAAGGAAAGGAGGATGGGACCCTCCAAGTGCCCCTTGGCACAAGTACACAACGGTTTGCCCATCTTAGAAAGATTTTTCCTCACCTAGAGACAAACAGAACCTTCCTGGTAACTCTATAGTCCCAAGACTTGTCCTGTACAAACAGGATAAGCTTCTCCATAGAAATTATCTCCTTGACATTAGCTGGGTGTTCCTGAGGCAGAAGAACAAACTCCCTGGAGAACGGTGATAAAACCTCTCCAGCTGCCGGCAGCGGCCAGGTTATCAAATGTTTATGGTAATCAAAGCGAGATGGTGATTATATTTGACCCCAGTGGGTGAGCACGAGTATCAGGCAACCTGGGCACAAGTACTCATGATTATGAGCCCCTGGACTAATAAAGCCAATTAGATGTAAACAGAAGCATCAGCAGCAAATGGAAGTAGGACCTCTGTTCCCAAACACACCTCTGCCACTGGAGTGTTTTGATCTTTCCAAGCAAAACTGCTTCAGATAAACAAATTTGATGAGCACGTGTTTTACTCAACATGTGCAGCTGAGGAGATCTCCAGTTTTCCCTCATGCCTCCCAGAGAAAGGAGGAGTTATGAGGTTCTACTCGTGCAAGTGTAACTGTCTTGGAGGAGACCCTCACTGAGATCAGAAGTTTTATATTACATGGAATAGCATTTTATAATGTGAGGAAAGGCTTGTCTTGCTGCACCAGGAAATGAGGTACACAAGCAAACTGTCCTGTAAAATCGGCAGGAATTGTCCAAGCAACTCAGAAAAGGAGCACAGGGCTGGGCAAAGTCGGACAAACAGGCCTGCAGACAGATGATTCGTATTAACAGACCGAAAAAAAAAAAAAAAAAAGGAGAAAAAACCCCCGAGGCAGCGTGGCCTAAAAAACAAACAATCCCCAGAACTATTTGTTTTAAACAGTAAAAAGCATCTCTGCAAGTGTCCACACACACACACCCAGCCCTGGAGGTGTTATTTGGAACAACAGATTCCACTATAGGGATCTCTATCCCACTTTCTAATATTTCCAGTCCCTACATACTCAGCTGTATCCAGAAGTCCTCATGTGGAGCTAAAAAATACCCCTGCCTTACCTTTGCACTGCTCAGAGTAGGAAATTATGCATGTTACTCAAGGATTTACAGGTATATTGCTCAAAACAGGAAAACAGACACAAATTATTTAATTTTTTTGTTATCAGTGATGTTTACTCTCCAGAGCTACTTCTCGTGCCCTGTAGGAGCTCATGTCCTCGGAAGAGCTTTCACAAAGCTGGAAAGAAACACAGGGTGGGAAACGCCTGCTCTGGATTTTGTCCCAACGCTCTTGGAGCAAAACGCTTTGCTGAGGCAAGAGCTGGAAAGCAGGAGAGAGGCACAGGGAGAGGATCATCTATTTTGTCCAACAAGATCAACTCATTCCATCCAAAAGAAAGAACTGGGGTCTACTGTTATGGGCAGCAAGCAGGGTTCAGTCCAAAATACCCACAGGCGGATGTCCAACACATGGCCCTACCTCACACACCTTCAGGGGGTGTTCCTGATGGTGCCACCAGCAAACAGGACCATGTAACCTCACGAAGCACACGGCCAGTTCACTGGAGAGTGAACCAAAGGTCTAAGTAGCCCTTTCTTCGGGTCTCATGTCCACTGGAGACAGCAGCACAAAGGCCACGCGAGGCAGGCCACGACAGCAGGAGAGTGGAGAGCCCAGAAAGTGACGGACACACCGTGTTTGTGGCAGAGAGGGACTGCTGCTGCTGTTCCTGTGCCCAGATCAGGATCTGAGGCAGCTCAGATGCCTTCAAACCCCTTTCCCCATGCTGCTCCCAATGCACAGAGCCAAATCTCTCGGCTGGCCAGGGAATAAGCACAGAGGAACTTGTCCAAAATTTGACCAGGGCCCTGACCCCAGCTCACACAGGGACCACTTCCCAGCCCTCCAGCATCTTCCTGAGTCAACTGAAATCCTTCAGAGTCCAGGGCTTTCTGCTCCTCCCTGGACTAAGGCATAACCAACAGAGCCTGGGAGCTGGGAAGAGGAGGCCAACAGCTTGGGCTGTTGGAAAAGAGCACACGGTGTTGGTGCTCTTCTGGCGTGTTGTTTTTATTTTTCCTTCTTTTTGAGGAGCTGCAGTGTCATCTTGTTTTATTTCCTGGCACTGCAGGCTGCTGGCAGGATGACTTGGTTGCCAGGGAAACCGCTGGGAAAGTGCACGGGGCTGCTGCCCGCATCTGGGCACCGAAACCGTGGCTGCCGGCGAGGATCCCGCTGCCTCCAGCCCCGCCGTGCCAGGCAGGGGTGGAAGGAGCAGAAACAGCAGCCAGCCAAGCATCTGCTCCCACACTGCCCAGATCAGGGGCTGATCTAAGTCTCCAGAGCCAGGCAGCGAGCCCTGCACGAGGGTCAGGATGTGCAGCCAGCCCTCGCCCACCAGCAAGCACAGGGTTAGCCCAGTGCTTAAGGCAGGCTCTATTTTTATTATTTTTTATTTTTAAATGGCTGCCATTAGGAGGATTGTTATGGTTGGCAATTTGCAATAATCAATTTGAAACCACAGTTTGATTAGTTAATGCACTTTCTGCTGCTCTCTGCTCTTAATGTGATTGGGAGGAGAGAGGGGGGATTTTGTCTCCTGGTTTGTGACAGTGCTGGTTCCTCCGTGTGGTGACACATCCCTGCTCCTCGCTGCTGCCCTGGGGCTGTGGCATGTCCCAGCCAGGTACAGGACAGGCTGGGTGTCCCCTGCCTTGTCCAGGCAGCCAGAAGGACCATCCTCCTTCCCCTCACACCCCTGGAGTTTGGCCAGCGCTTTGTGCCTCCCCGACTCCACACAAAGGGCTGCGGGCAGGTGGGTGGGCAAGGGAGCTCTGGAGCACAAAGGAAAGCTGAGCATCAGCTCCAGAAATATCTGTAATACACGATAATATCCAAAATAAACTCCAGGCAGGCACTGATCTTCGCACTTGCCTGTAGTACATGACCGTGCTGGAGGTTCTCACTTCAGTGCCTACACATTATTCCCACCAACAGCAGAGAGAGTAACAAAGCTGGAGGAGCACTTACAGGAAGAAAGAGAAGGAAATGTGTTTTCCTCTCCCTTTCATGGTCTATCCAGACTCCAAATACCTTGCTATGATCCAGATTTTTCCATGGAAGCTGCCCAACCTGCTAAAGCAAAGCAGGAATCCCCAAAGAGCTCTCTTAGAAGCAGACACAGGAGTGTCCATGCTAATGCACATCTCCTCTCCAGGCTATCCCATGGCCTTGCTGTTATCCCAAACCAGGGCTGGCTGCATGGCTCAGGTCCCTCCACAAGCCCCAAGTCCCAGCAGGATGATGCTAATGCTGAATATCAAAGAGACCACACCCAGCCTCAGGAAATCCCAATCTGGAGCTGCAAAGCACCCAGCAGCTGTGGCTCCAAGGCTCACAGGGACCTGGGCAGCCACAATCCTCCGAGCTTCAGGAAGAGCTGTCAGCCACTTTGGAAAGGCCTTTCCACCTTAAAAATGACACTGTTGTGACGCAACAGATCTTTACCAACCCCTCCAAAGCAAGTCAGGTCTGAAAAAAAGAGTGATTCCTGTTTGAGAAGAAAAACGTAGTACAAACCAAACTCCTCTGGACTTGCATGTCCCAAATTGTAGAGGGGGGGACCCCAGAATGTGCAGGGGAATCTCCAGTGCTGTGAAGGTGTCAGAGATGCTGAGCCTGTGTTCAGCACTTACAAACCCCAGATCAGACTGGTGAACAGAGTGGTTAGCAGAGAACCAGGGGGAATATTCCCATCAATTACCTTTTACTACATCCCCACCAAGGTGACTCAGGCACTGACAGAGCCCAGAGAATCCCAAATTGCTCCTCTCCACAGCAAACACTGTAACTTCCAAGGAGTCAGCTGGGGCCACCCAGCTCAGAGCTATTTTCTGCCTCTGTCACTCACGCTGTCTCTTAGAGTTCTTCACTGCTGCTCCTTCCTTTCCCTTCCTGCTCACACTATTCTCATTCTAGGCAGCTTCTTCCACCCACCTCTCCCCGTCCCCAAATCTCTGTATTTGATGATCTGTTCCCATCTCCTTGGTTATTCTCAGCACCGTGTACCAAAGATACACGCAGCAGCAAGGCTGTGACGCCCCACTCTGCTGCCCTAAGTGAGCAAGTTTATCTCTGTGCCATTAAAGGGAGAGGAAAAACCCAACAAATCAATTTTTTAAGACTTTATACACCCCACCTGCTCGCGGAGCATCCTTGGGAGAAATCTGGATTGTTGTGGCTGACATTACCTGGTGCAGTAATTAGAAGCTGTATTTACAGCCTTGCTACCATTTTAATGCTGCTTTGCATCTGTTGTACTCTCACTTAGAGAGCAAATGTAGTGGGGAACATCTGTTTCCTGCTGCTGGCTCAGGCGACGTCCCTGGCCAGCGATTCCCCCTCTGCTGCTGTGGGCTGTCATTATTTCAATTACCACGGCAGGGACGTCTCCCTGCAGCAACAGGTGCCAGTCCTGGACCAGATTTCTGAGCAGAGTGGAGGTTTGAGGTGACCCTACTGGCATTTAGCTCAAGGCACCCCCAGGACCCCTCCTAGCCCAGGGTGTCTGCTCCCTTTCCCTCCAAACCCCAACCACTGGTGTGTTACTTGATTGGGTTTGGTCACCTCACAAAAAGGGATGAAGATAAAGCAGAGACATTTAACTCCTTCATCTCTCTCTTTATCCCCCCTGGGATGCCTGGAGCCCCAGGCTGGAGGATCCTGGCTCAGGGAATGATAAGGCCCCAGTTAGCTTTGAAATTGTACAGGATTTGCTGCTGCAGCTGAATGCATTCAAGACAATGGGGGCTGATAAGATTCATCCCAGGGGATGGAGGGAGTCACTGATGTTGTTGTGAGCCCTCTCACAGTTTTCTACCAGTGGTCCTGGGAACCCAGAGCAGTCCCAGTCAACCGGAAGCTGGCAAATGTCATTCCAATTTTCAAAAAGGACAAGAATGAAAACCCCGGTAATTACAGGCCTGTCAGCCTCACATCAGCGCCCTGGTGAAATTATGGAGAAGATCATTCCAGGAGTTATTGAAAAACACTTGAGAGACAATTCAGCCAGTGGACAAGACCAAGGCTGATGAAGGGACAGTCAGGCCTGACACTTTCTGAATATCCTTTTATGACAAAATTACCCACGCAGTGGGCAGAGGGAAGCAGTGGGTGTGGGCTTTGGGGATTTCAGCAAAGCTCCTGATGCTGTCTCTCGCAGTGACCTTCTGGACAAAGTGTCCAGCAGGCAGCCAGACACGTACAAAGCAGCTGGTGAAGGGTCAGGCTCCAACAGCAGGTGGGGTAACCTCTGCCTGGTGGCCAGTCAAGACTGCTCTCAGTTTCAGAGCCCCAGCTCTTGTGTTTTATCAGTCTCCCGGACAGGGGAGTTGAACACTAAGTAAACTTGCCAACAATGTTATATTAGGAGGTCCAGTTGATTCCCCTGAAGGTAGAGAGGCCTTATGGAGAGACCTTGCTACAGCAGAGCTCTGGGCAACCAGCAACTGAATTGAATTTAACGAGTTCCACTTTCTGCACCTGGGACCGTGCAAACCTGGATGTATATATGGGATGAGGGACAAGAGGCTGGAAAAGCTGGCTTAAAGCTGCGTCAGGGGAAGGCCGTATTGGCTGTGATGAAAAAACTTTTCACTGAGAGGGTGGTCAAGCCCTGGAACTGCTCTCCAGGGAGGGGGTCACAGCCCCCAGCCTGCCAGAGTTCAAACACGGCTTGTAAAACACTCTTTGATACGTGGTTCAGCTTCAAGGTTGCCCTGTTTGGAGCCAGGGGTTGGACTGTGATCCTCACAGGGCCCTTTCAAACTTGGGATATGCCAGAATTCTCTGCTCCCACCCAGCTTAGAAGTGCATCGGCAGTTCTTCAAGGGTACATGACTCCCCTCCAAAGAGCAGTGCCATCAGCTGCCATTGCACTGCGCTGAAGGAGGGGCTTTGAGACAGCCAGTCGCTGCTGAATTGGTTATTCCTGGGCACACTCATCTCTTTTTTCAAATCAGTTAATCCATTCTGACCCTGCACCCAAGCCAATGCCACCAGCACCCCGAGCACACTCAGCCTGTGCCACGAGAGGACTCCCCCACCAGCACCACAGGCCTGCAGCTGCCCCTTCCATCCCCAGAGCCTGCAAATATCTGAAGAGTAGAGGCTCTGCTGAAAAGCACATTTCTGAAAAGCCATCCCCAACCATGTCTAAATGCTGTGTGTCTAAATCCATGATCTCGTTTTGCTGTCTCATTCCCAGTCCGTCCTCCCCAAGTTTTCCACCTGAGGAATGTGTAGAGCAGGGAAATCTCAGTCCCAGAGCTGCCAGAGCTTTCACAAAGGAGCCAGGCTGTTGTCTGACCTGTCTTCCAAGAGGAAAACTGCGGCCCAGAGAAGAGAAGTGGCTGGCTCCTGTCTGCCCAAGCTCACCCCCAGCGGGTTTCCAGCAGCCTCGGAGGTGAGACCAAGGTCTCCCACCCCTGGCCCACGCCCAGAGCTCAGCTCCACAGTTTTCCAGGCAGCTGAGCTGGAGGCTGATGCTGTGCCCTTTATCTTCCCATCCTCTTCTCTGCGCTTCCCTAGCCTAGCCCAGGAACTTGTCTGGATTAGAAAAGCAATGTAAATGCAGCCAGAAAGCATTTTAGATCCCTGCCCTGACACAGGTATGGACACAGCCCTCCTCCTTCTGGCTTCAGCTATTCCAGGCAGCACCGAACCAAGCTAGACCAGCACAAGGGCACCTGCTTGCTCAGGTTGGAGTCGTGTGGTCACGCTGGGGCTGGTTTTCCCAAAGCGGGGCTCAGACACAGCGGTGAGGCACGGAGGGAGAGCTGGGTGGCAGCTGCGGCTGGGGAGGGCAGAGGAGGTGGCAGCCTGGGCTTGCACTCCGGGCAGGGAGGCGGTGTCAGATCAGAAAGGTTATCACGGATCTGAAAGGTCAGCCTTAGGGCGTGCTTGGGAAACCAGGTGCTTTTCCAGCACCTGCCCCCTCTAGCAATGGGTCTGCTCCTCCCTCACGTCTGACAGCCCTGCAGCCACACGTGGGGTGAGGAAATCTGCCTGCACAGGACTCTGTGGCCAGATCAACTACCAATGCAGATGTGAGGAGACCTGCCTGCACCTCTAGGATTTGCTTTCCACGAGCAGTCTGTAGCCAGACCCTTTCCTGATTCAGACCCATTGCCCTGGTCCATCTTTCCCAGTCAAACCGAGCTGTTCCAGGCTGGTGCTGCCTCCCCATCTCTGCACATCAGCACTGAGCACGACAGCTTCCCCAGGGCAGGGCTCTCCAGACAATTCCACGCCACAAACCACTGTTAGTAAACAGCAGCAGCTTGGAAATGCACCAGGAAAACCACTCTGCTCCTCGGTACATTTAGGGAGAGCCAGGGTTGTGCAGGTTTTTTGTACATTAAAGCCAACAGAAGGTTCTTAGCTTATTTAGGTCAATTAACCACAGCTTTCAAATTAAGTTCTCATCTCATTTTACAGACAAGCTGTAAGCAAAGCGTAAAAAAAGGGTCAGCTGAGGAGAGCAGAGCCCAGGGTTTCCAGACAAGTAATTTAAACCCAAAGGGCAGAAACAAAATTGAGATCAAAGGAGAGCACAGAGACCACCTAAACAGCGTCTGCTGCTTCGCCCACTTGTTTTTCCTTTGCTCTGTGCACCAAACTCGAGCCAGAAGAAGGTGGAAGAAGAGGCAGCGTGAAGAGCTGTGCAGGGGAAGCCATTTGTGGCACACACCACCACATTTCATTGGTCTCCCGGAGCCGGGAATGACGGTCCATATTCTGGAGTGCCATCTACTGGCTTTTTTATCTCTTTGCTGTAAATTAAAGCCAACCCCGGTGTTAGAAGAGCAGTCAGGTTGCAGTCGAGCACTTGAAAAATGCCAGAATTCAGATAACCCCAGCCCTGTCCCCTTGTAGAGGTGCATCGGAACACACAGTGGAATAATAAGATCCCGGAGCACTTTTTTCCTGCAGGAAAAAGCCCCTCTCATACACCAGATGGATAGTGCTCTCTTAATGAGCAGCTATTCAATATTTTTCTTTATCCTCATCCTTCAACATGTAGTCCTGTGTCCTGGCCATGGCATGCTATTGAAGTTCTGGGTTAAATAATGAGCTATTAATTTTCTCCTGGGCTTTCACAGCATTTATTATCGCAGTATCAGGGTGGTTTGCAAACATTAATTTGCCTGAGAGCAGCCCTGCAAGAGCGTGGAATTATTCTTGTGCAGATGGAGAACTGAGGCACAGAGTTTAAATCCAGAAGGGTACCCTGGGGCTGGGTGCTCGAACTGAGATGCAGAAAGGGCCCATTTCCCAGAGCTGTGCAAGCCAAAGCTTTTTAGGGCACCACATCCGCAACCTCCCACCTTTGGCCGCGAGTCCCCAGCTTTCCCCAGCCCATCTGGCACCGCAGCTGGGAGCCCAGCAGCTCGGGGCTTCATCTGAGATGAAGCTTCTCCACGTTTTGTCTGGGACTGCTGCAGTCCTCCAGGCTGCCCCACCAGCTCCAGAGAGACCCAGTCCCCCAGGAGCAGCACATCGCTCTGAGACGGTCACCTCTGAGCACAGCCTAAGCAATCGCTTCAGCCTGGGGCAGCCAAATTTACTGCGGATCTTCCCAAAGACCATGTCTTCCCCATAACACAACCCACCACAAAGCATTTTCCTCACACGCCCCTGGTAAGCTGAGGATTTGGGTTAGAAGACCAGAAATCACAGCAAAAACGTGACAAAGGGGGAGAGAGCAGGAGCAACACGGACAGACTGGGGCCCTGCCACCGAAGAGTAACAGTCCCTGTGGGTTTGGAAGAACCCATAAGTACAGGACTAAGGGAGACAGCAAAAAGCTCATCCATATTCCCTGTCCAGTGGGAAGAAGGTGTCATCCCACCTCTAAATCCAGTGAGCGGCATGACCCAGCCCATGTGAGCAGTTACACCAACCCCAGACCAAGAGAATGGTGCCAGGGCACGTGGTCAGAGTGTCACAGCAGCTCTCCAAGCTTCAGAAGATGCAAAAGAGATCCAAAACGGAGTCAGCAAGTCACAGGTGAGGGCAGGGGAAAGGGTAAATCCCTTCTTGACACCTATTGCTCCCCACGCAGCCCCGACATCAATCAGGCTGCAGCCGCCACAGCCACCCAGGAGAGGAGGAGCTCAGGCAGTGACTGCCCTCGAGTGTGGAGCTCAGACCCAGCTGCTTCACATCCCCATGTTTCTGGTAGGGGCAGAGCTTCAGTTCCGCTGCTCAACAGCTGGTGAGTTTCATCGTGGCCAAACCAGCCGTTCGCTCTGCCCTGACAGGAGGGTTTCCAGCCCCTGATCTGTTTTCATTTCACCCAGAAGGATCACAAGACCATTCTGGGGACTAGAAGTCAATGCTTTGTGCTGTATTTCAGGAAGGAGGAACTACTCATTTACATCATGACAATATTATATTTTCTTTTTGCTTTTCCTCCTTTCCAGTCCCTTACCCCTCCTAAGATCTTATTTGCATTTTTGATCAGACCCGTACACCAAGAGAAAGCCCTCAGGGAGCTGGTTTTAACAGTGCCCAGGTCCTTTTCCCGGGCTGAATCAATTAATTTACACCCCCGGGAATAAAATGGATTTTTCCTGGCAATGTGTACAATTACTCCCAGTTTTCATTGGTAAGAGAAGGGGAGACTGAGGCTTTGAAATGCAAAGTCATCTGTGCAAATCATCATCCCCAGCAGCGAAAGCTCCCCCCACCCCCGTGCTGCCGTCCCAGGTGAGGCAGCATCTTACCTGTGAGGGAAGGAGCTCTGCCTCTTCTGCCCTGACCTGCCCACACGGAGTCCTCCAGGCTCATCCTTGCCCTGGGCCCCTGGGGATCAGCGGTGGCTCTGCCAGAGGAGATGAATGGGATCCTTCAGTAAGGTCCCAAACCACCCTGTGCCTTCCCAAAACACAGCAGCATCCCATAAAAACAGGCACACGGCTCATGCTGCCCTTGCTGGGGTTCTCTCCACTTTACTCCCCTTAACTCCACTTTTTATTATTTTAAACTTCTCCCTCAGAGCCCGAGCCCACAAGGCTGTTGAACACGTCCCCAACACGAAGCACAGCAGCAGGAAAGCCTGGCACAGGGTCTCTCTGGGGGGTTTCAGCCCAATTTGCTATTTTAAGATTCTTCAGCTCAGCTTTCTCCTGTATCATTACGCTTAGGTTTGTTTCCTGTTTTTTCTTGAGTGCATAAAAATGGATGGAATCCATCCTGAGCTGGCAGCTGGGAATAGGTTTTCTCTTACCTCACACTGGAAATATTGCTGCTTGATAGGAGAAGAGAGGAAGAAAAGCCTGGTGTGGTCTAATACCTCCTGCAAGTGGCAACCAGTGCTTTACGGACCCCAAAAAGCTTCTTGGGGGTGCCATAAATAAAATGCTTTCCCAGGTCTTGCCTTGCATGAGACCTGAGCCACCTCCTTGCCCCACAGCCCACGCGAAGGCAAAAGTGCTTTTAGAAATGTCCGAATTAATTAAGGGTGTTACACTGCAGCCTTGATAGTCTCCAAATGCAAATGCTGCTGATTAACCTCGTGTATTGTCCTTTTCCCCCCCTCATCCTGACTTTTTAGTTCCTCTCCTTCCCTCCTCCCTGTGCTCTCTCTCATTTCCATCTCATGATGCTTTCCCCATTTTCCTGACTTCTCTCCAGCAGTTGTGAAGGGTTTTTGAGGGTTTCCAGGTTCCCTTCCACCTGAACAGCTCCTCTCCCAGTCCTGTCCTTTCCCAGAGACACCAACACCTTCCTCCCGTGCTTTCCTGGGCACTGGAAGCTTTTCCCAGCAGCACCATATCCACCAAGCTGCAGGAACGAGCTGCCAAAGGCAAGGGCTGGCAAGAACTATCACCTAAAACCCACCAGGCTGGCACAGCAGGCACCATGGTTAATTTTATTTATGGTTACTGACGCTCACGAGTGCCAAATGGAGCTCCAGGAAGCACGTCCTGCAAAAGCATTGCCCAGAGAGCTCACATAACCCCGGCTGAGGATCTTTGGGATTTTCTGGTGCAGCCAGCCCTGAGCAAATATCCCAGAGCCTCCCTTCCCCTCCTGCTTCAAGGCTGGAAGAAGCTTTCCAGGATGTTTCAGGATTTCTGTGATTCACCACAGAAGCAGAACTTTTCTGCATTCAGGGATGTTCCTGGAGGGAAGGGAGAGGCACAGGCTGCAGCACCCCGTGTGCGCCTCACTTTTCCACTCTCAAGATCTAGGAATGATCCCAGCCATTCCTTCAAGGGACTGTGATGTCTCTGGGTACAGAGAATTGTGGACACTGAAAAGCTTCAGCAGAGAAATTTTCCAGTTTTCTGCAGCATTCTGTGAGAGCTCTGTGTTTCCCACAAAAGCTATGAAAAACACTGCTACGGGTTTTTTGTCAATTAACTCCCTATCTTACACCTGTTGTTATTCAGCAGAGTTGTTTCAGTATTCTGAAGAAAAATATTTGCAAATGGCCCCCACCAATCATTCTGAGAGGTGGTGGGTCGAAGAACCAATGACTTTATGCCATGCTGGCAACCCAAGTTATAAAAATCGATTTATAATTAATTAAATAAGCCATTTTCTCCGGATCTTGGTCGCGCCGTTTCTCACCACCCCAGGTACAACAGCGACAGAGAATCCTTTTCCACACCAAACTCCAGCCTCAAGTGGAATAACTTAAAAATCAAGTTCTCCTCCTCGGACCAACTCCTCGCACAACCCCCAGGTTGAACTCTGTAGAAAATAGTTAATTAATCTCTCTTGCTGCGGCCTAATTCTCTTTTCAACATGTGGCTGTCACTTCCCTGTCATCACAGCTGATTTACAATGGGGTTTAATTAAATCCTCCGTACATTATTCAGCATTCTCTGAAGACAACACCAAAGCAGCCAAGGGTATTTAAAATGTCACCTGCTGAGACGTATCATCTCCTCCTAAATAAATATGACAGTGATCAAACTTTGGCTAATTACAGTGACTTCGTTATTTGTTTGTATGTTTTAATATTTAATTGCTTTCGTGTTCATCCAATTACAAAGCAACAGCAAATAGAAATTAACTTTTTATCAGCGTGTTCCCAGCCCAGCTAATCAGCACTTCAAAGGCCAGACACAATAGGAGGCCATCCAACCTGAGAGCGCTTTACAATATATTCTCTGCTGAATGGACCGCTCTATTAAATTAAGGGAGAATTGTGTTTGTCAGGGCACTCCCAGCTCCCACCCGGATTCCCTTTATGTGGCCATTTATGGGCCTCGCTGCAGCATCCTTGCAGCAGGAGCGTAAATTGTTCCTACTGCTCGCGGGGCTGCTCTCCGCTCTGCCGCTGCCCAGGAAATCCTGGGAGACCGCTTCCCTTTGGAAGCTCGAGCACTCCCTTGCACGTGGGGAGCCGAGGCAGCATCGCGCAGAGTGTCCCGTCTGAAGCTACAACAGGAGTTGAGCCTCGCTTTTCTCCCCCCGAAATCTGAATTTTCCCGTGCAGGCGCAGCGGATGCCAGAGCGCTCCCACACCGTGCAATAACTTTGATTTCACCCTCATTCCCACGTGCCTGTCTCGGTTAAGCTCAGCTCGGCAACGGGAACAGGTCTGTGGACTCTCATCCTTGCTGAGTCTGGGAGACCTGCACCCATTTTAGTGACGGCCGGGGGAAAACAGCAAGAAAAGCCTGAGGATTCACGGCTGGTAGAAACAAAATTACTTCTGCCAGTGCAACAATCCTGCTGGCGAGCAGCAAACTATTTATACCGTCAGAAACCCGATGAAGAAAACAAGAGGTTAAGTGTAGCTGCTTTCCCCCCACGAATCTCCCAGCAGAAGTGGAAGCTGAGTGCAGACAGAGTGATTTAGGGTCACAGAAAACAGATAAATAGCACATATGCCAAGCAGCAGAGCAGAAATAGCACCAGACCAGCACACGCATAAATGAGCCGCATTAGAGAACTGCTCTGCGTTGCCTTAGTCCTGCATTTCTTTGCATTGCCCCGTTATTACTGCTCAAAAAACCCAGGATTTTTAGCCACCACAGTGAAATTCTAGACGAGAGAGTAAGAGTTGCGCCATCGATTAATATGATTTTAGGCAGCAGTCTACACAATGACAATAAAGCACAATCTCTGTGTTTTAAATATTCAAATACCAAATATTCAAGCAAACGAACCTAACCCTAACCCTATACGTCCATAAACCCAGGCAGAGAGTTCTCCCTTGGAAACACACACAAATTTTGATGTTGCAGCCCAAACATGCCTCGCTGGGTTTTGGAGTTTATCAAAAGCCTTTCTTCCTTTGTGCACATGAAGAAAATAAAGAAAAACGCTTGCACGGTTGGAAATGGGACAAATTGAGAGGTTTCTTGCCACACATGCTGCTGTTTCTGAGAGGGTTGTACCCAACCCTCCAAGCAGTAAATGAAAACCTCCAGGAGCCCGGAACAGCCACAGCTCCTTCACACAGATTTTGGAAGACGCCACAGCCCCTCTCACACCTTAATTCTTCCTGTTTACCCAAACCTATTGAAACAAAACCTCACATGGGAAAGAATAATTTGATAGAAAATCTATTCCTCCAAACTCCTCTGCAGCACCAAGGCTCAGCTTTATCCCTGGAGCACCAGGAGATCTGGTACCCACAGAGGCACCATCTTCCTGTAAAGGGTGAGGTGACAACTTCATGTTGAAATCCTCACATTGTTAAAAAAAGGAGTGTTCTGGGGAAAAAAAAATACTTTTACTAGATGGATTTATTTTTTCTTTAAAACATACAAAAACAACCTCTGTTTTTTCCCCAGAGAAACAACTCTATGTTTAATTTTAGGCTTCTCTCATGAAATATTAAATGAACAAAGAAATCTGTTTGAAATACTTTGATTTTATTGAAATTAAATATTTAATTTGACTCAAAATATTGTTTCAGATTTTTTTTTAGCCTTTGAGAGTGGTTTCATTTGAGAAATCAAGACTTGCAGAGGTTTTCGTGCAAACAGGAGATCTGTTTTCTGCTATCTCCAGTAAGGACTCATTCACTTAATTTTTCTCCACCACAGTTACATGGCTCATTAAAAAGATACAGAAATATTGGTCTCACACTGGGGCTGAAGCTGAAATAACTTTGATGGGGTCCTTTGAAACAGCTGAGCAATGGTGAGGGAGAGATTTGGGGTTGGGAGGAAGAAAACTGAGAAGAAATGCGGAAATATGCACGTGAAGGAAAACAGGTACTTCCCACTTTGATGAAAAATCTGAGCATTTTGAAGTCTATGCACAAAGACTTCAGCGAAGCTGACTGCCAGTGACACGAGACAGGGAAGCAAATAAAACCCCACAAACTCCCACTTGGAAAGGTCTGTTTGGCAGCGCAGAAAAGTAACTTTCTGTTCAAGAGAATGGGAGGAAGTGGTCTAAGGGATTAAAAACATTTAATTCCAGACAAGTTCCTGATAGAAAGAAGAAAATATCCTGGTTTTCCTGGCCAGTCCCAACAGCACCCAAAGTATTGTTCTCATCCTGCAAGAGCGATGGGGCAGAGGCTTCAAGCCCTGCTGGTACCAGTGAGGGGGTTGGTATTGAAAAACATCTATCAGTTCATTCCCAGCAAAGTCCTGTTTTGAATCATTTCAATATCCTTTGCCCTAAGGGGAAAAAGAGTTGGAGAAAGTCCTGAAATCATGTTTATATCACTTCCAACATGCAATTTATTTTCCTGCCTCGGCTTGGAGGGAGTTCGTATCCCGAAGCTTAAGCTGACTGCGTCTGTCCAACTCCAGCCAAAGCACAAAGCCCAGGCTCAGCTCCCAAACCCAGCCTGGACCAAATCAAAGGGTTCAGATGGCACAGCCTGTTCACTCTGGAACTTGCTGATATTTGGAATTATGATTTACCAGCCTCGTCTGGGCCAACAACAATTACTGGTATTATTATTATTTCTGTATCTACATCTTAAATGTTTTCCAGGACAGCAAATATATCTCCTGCTCAGTTTTACTGCTTAGTTTCTGCATTTTTCAGCTCTATGATGGATGAGGTGGCTGAGCACAGGGCATATCTCCAGACTTCTGAAGCTGTCATGTCATCAGAACTCAAGAAATAACTCCATGCTGGGGACAGCACAAAGAATCCAGTCTGCCCAAAGCTCCCCATGTCTCTGCTCCCAGGTTCTTGTTACAGAGATGTTAAATTTTACATTGGTCATTTCATAGAAAAATCCCAGAGTCAGAAAATTACAGGAGAATTTGAACTTTCCTTCCCTAAAGCCAGGCTGGACAGGGCTTGGAGCAATCTGGTTTAGTGGAAAGAGCCCTGCCCACAGCAGAAGGTTGGAACTGAACGGCCTTCAAGGTCCTTCCAGCCCAAACCTTTCTGTGATTCCATGGAAAATCAAGTTTCTAACCATGGCTGCTGAGGATTATTTCAAAAGGCAACACTAAAAGCTGAAAATGGAGGAGAGAAAAAAAGAAGAACAGACCTATGTTGGTGGGGGGAAAAAAAATCCAAAAGGAAGCTCCCCAAATTAAACGCCAGGAGATGTTTTGGTCAGCATGACTGAATGTTTGATATGGGTGTTCCTGAGGGATTATCCGGGGCATTTGGGATGGGCACTGGGGTTTGATAACTCCTGAGCACGCAGTGGGAAGGAACAACCCAAGGCAGGATGGCACAGGACGTGCTGAAAATGGGGCTGTGGAGAAAGCCCCAACAGCGTCCGTCTCACACAGAGAGGGAGAAATCTCTAAACTCATTTTTATTTGCTCCTGCTGTGTTTCCATCCCCCTTTTTCATCCTGTTCAGGTTTCTTTGTCAGGCCAACAAAGGGCGAAAAGCAGCTTTGTCCAGCTGCAAAGGCCCAGGAAAGCTCCTCAGGACCTTTCTGCCTTCCAGGCATGGGGATCCTTCTGCTGCACACAGCCCGAGCTGCCCCAGCCCATCCTTCACCTGCCACCTGCTTCAGAAGAGGCAATCTCTGCTTCCCTCCACCTCCTGGCAGACTCAGAGCCACCCCGGTGTCTCCATGGGCAGATCCATCAGGTGTCTTACGAAGAGCCAAGCTTCTGGACAAAGACAAGGATGTGGTGGATCACTGGAAAAAAATATTGAGACACAAGTGGCGAGCAAGAGTATCTCCAGTGTCACATGCTGGGAGATGTGAATGGCCACTGGAGATATTCCAGAACCATCTGGACACAACCCTGTGCCGCGGATGACCCTGCTTGAGCAGGGAGGTGGGACCGGCTGATCCCACCTGGGCTTCCCTTCCAGCCTGACCCATCCTGGGATTCGGATCTCAGCAGCAACTGCACACAAGGAGAAGCTCAGAAGGGGATCCAAGAGCCTTGGGCTGCTCCAGGTAGCACCCGGCCCCTCCAGCATCAGGCTCTGATGGCGCCCTGGGACTTTCCAAAGCTTTTGCAGAAGGAAATGCTCCCGGACAACCCCAGACGGGAACAGACTGACTTCCAACACACACAAAATCGCATGAAAAAATATCAAAGCCAGCAGCTCGCACACAAGCCTTGCATTTGCAATTCTGATTCTCTAATAGGAAACAGCTCCCAACTGGGGGAGGGGGAGACAGGAAATATTACAGCAACGTTATTTTGTTACACTAATTACCAATAATGGCACATACTAGACTACCAACCACACTCAATTCATTTTGAAAGCTATATAATAATGTTTAGGATAAGGAATTAATTTTTATAGCCACTGAAGCAGATTTACTTGTACTGTAATGCTGATTTATTACAAATTAAATTTCTTAACTCCAGAAGTTTCCTTGGAGAGGCTCGGCAGGACCTGAAGGGGGGACATACCCTGCTGCAAGGGGGAATTTCGGCAGCATTAGGGTTTGGGTCAGAGTGCCCAGACCATTACTAACCCTTCAGCACACACGTCTGTTTGGATGTGCCCACCTTCATGGGCAAATTCAGCCCCACAGTGTGCACACAACGACCCAGTGGATGATTTTTCTCAAGTCAACTGATTGTGAAAGGGTGGGGTTTAATTTATTTTTTTTATTGCATCATTTGCAGAGGTAAAATTTCAGTACGACAAGGGTTTGCTGTTTTCTTTTTTTTTTTCCCAGTGTAGAGAATTCCATAAAAGATTCATAAAGTGAAAACTTTGAAGTATAGTCAAGAAGATACACTCATTAATTTACAAAAACATCCCTGGTGTCAATTATTGACTATGAAGAGGTTCAGATTGTCTCTTCCCCTTTCGTGCAGGCGCACTGCTGCTGGCTCAGACTTTGTACAGAGCCAAGAGCAAGGCTGGGCTTGGGCACAAGACCAAACAGGGAGAGTCCTCAGCAGGACTTCAAACAGAGACTAAATGTGATCATTTCTAACCGATCATTTATGAAATGATTGGGATAACTTCAGTTTCTTCACTGCTGCTCATAAGCATCCACTGCTAGAGCCATGATCATCTGGACAGGATGTCTCCAAGGCCTTCTCCTGCAGGTACATTAGCTGGGCTGATCTTGGAAGGGTTTCCCCCCAGCTCTGGAGATATGGCTGCCTGTGGGCGAGTGGATGAGGATGGGAACTAAAGGGACAGCTGGGCTGAGCTCTGCATCCTCCAGAGAGAGGTGATGCATCCGTTCTGCACCCCGGGAAGGAACAGCCACCATGCACCTGAGTGCTTGGGATGCTCGAAGCAAACACAGGGAGGGTACAGCAGATGGTGGGAACAGAGGCTTGGGTTTTGGGATCCATCTCTTTTGGGGCTGCAGGGAATTTTTTGGTGTCTCACAAGGGGCACACATGGCCAGAGAAGGAGCTACACATCTGCATGCACCACCCCGAGGGACTTCTGATGGGACTCTGCCCTGGGACCTTCACCCCTAACAAAACCCAGTGGAAAATGCTCCTGCTGTCCAGCCAGCCCTGAAAACTCTTCAGGCAAACACCCACAGCTGGGCACCCACCAGGGAGCATTTCAGGGCACCGCTCGAGGACCAAGCTGTGTGCAGCTCCTCCTCATCTGCACCTCAGAAAAGGGCCCCAGCCTGCCAATCCAGCTCTTGGCATTGCTACTCCTTTAAAAGAAGCCACTCATTCAGCCCAAGCCTTCCGACAGCTCCAGTGACAACTGGCAGGCCAGACCAGCAGCCAAGGCAGCCAGGGGGGGCTTGCAGCGGTTTCTAAACCTCGTCTCTGCATCATCTGATCTGTGCGGGCACCACACAAAAACCTACTCGGATTCCTTGGGAGAAAGAACAACGAAGCTGGAGCTGCTCCAATCCCTGTCCTGGCTGGAGGCAGCTCCCGGCGCGCAGACGCAAACCCAGCATCACAGAGAGAATTTGTCTGAAACCCTTTCCGTGTTTGGCATTGTGGGGTTGTTTTTGTTTTGTTTTGTGTTTTAATGACACTTCTAGAGGTCCCACCTCTTCAAGTTCCATCCTGGGAGGGAGATGCAGAGGGAGGAGAGTCATTAGCTTATCCCTGACGCCTGGCGAGGGCAAAGAGAAGGGAGGAGGGGTTTCCTATGCTAATCCTGCCCAGGCTGATCTCCCACCGACGCTTTCCTGCGCTCCAGGATAAATGAGACTTCCCTAATTCTTTCCCCGCTGCAAATAAACAGACGGGGAGCCTGCACCATGCGGCTCGCACTGCCCTATCCATCACCGTGTCCCGACTGCAGGTAGCAGTGATTACAGCTCATTATCGGCAATTACCACCGCGGGGCTCGTAGGTGTTTTCCCCCAAGAACTTTCAGCAGCTCCAAAGCTCTTCGAAGGCTTCTCTGTGAAGAACGGCTGAAGGAAATCCCTCCCCCTCTGCCCAGTAGTCAGATCTTCCTTCCAAAAGCCGTAGCCATCAGACACCACAGAGCAATCACGAAAAATAACTGGAAAAAAAAAAAAATCCCCAACCCCGTGAGCCCGAAGGATCGGCGATGCACCAGGTCCGTCCTCTCGGCACGGCTGGCTGATGGGGAACGTGTCTGCTCGGAATGACTCTTCTTTCTCTCTTTTGCTCCTCAAAAAGCTTCTCTGGTGAGCGAGCCGGCCTCCCCCCGCCCCTCCTCCAAGCCCATAATGTAATTCACACAAAAACCCCCCACACAACGGAAAAGCACATGTACAGTGGGTGCTTTTCCCGCATACAAAGTACCACGGCAGCGGACTGAGGGATGGACCCTTTGAGAAATTCATATGCCAGCCTTCCCACTATAGCAATTTCGTTCTGTCTTTGTAATTGTCTGATATTACATTGTTCCCTGCCAGAAGATTAATTAGCTAGTCTTACCCTCCAACATACCATCCCTCTGCAGCCCTGAAGGAAGCTGGAGTGGTGCCAAGTCGCACGGATTTGCTATTCTGGCTGGCAGCTGCTACTGTCGCTGCAAAGAAAAAAAAAAGGAAAGGAAAAAAAAAAAAGCCTCCTTTTGTCCCCGAGCAGCAGTTGCTGTGCCAACTGACCCCCACATCCCTGGCCCTCCCAAAGCCACCACCACCAAGGAGGCCAAGTTTCAACGCCATGGGCCGGGCAATGGGGAAAAATAAAAGAGTGGCAGGAAACGGAAATTAAAGGGAAGAAAAAAATCAAGCAAAAAACCTCTCCACACCCAATGCCGAGCGCTCCCCGCGCCCCAAGCCCCCTCCTGGTGTCATTACTCACACGTGGCTGCTCCACGAGTCACTCGGGACATGCGCCATGGGAAGGACACGGGCAAGGAGACATCTCGACATCGACATCGCCATCCCGACATCACCATCCCTCATCCCAGCCCAGAGCCACCTTCACGCCCCAGCCCATCCTCAGCCCGTGCCCCAGAGGAGAGGGCAGCAGGGAGCATCACCGGCCGCGTTGGCTGCGGGGAACCACCACCCCGGCCGGGGCTGCTGCCGCAGACGCTCTTGGCAAGGAGCCCGGCCCGGCACCGCCGTGGATCTGCTGCTTTTGTTCCCTCTCCATCTTCCCTCCTCACACACACACATACACATGCTCTAGATCTCTCCATCTTACCCTAAATGTGGTGCCCAGGCGGGTGGGAGCTGCGTGGGTATGAGCACAACACCCCCGTGGTCACCATCCCAACAAGCTGTGGGGGCACATGAGTTTTCCCTCTTTGTAGAGGGGAGGAGAGTTCCAAAACTGGGAGGTAAAAACCTGAAATACAGTCACCTATCTAAACTCTAATGCACATCACAAAACCAGCTGACAAGCACATCATCTTTCCTTCCAGACAGTCCTCCAAAAGTTCTGTTCTGCTAAAATCACCCCAGCAGTTCACGTTTGCTGGTTGATTTGCTGGTTTGCCCCATCAGCACCACAGGGCTCTCCAGCCGAGTCCCACCAGGGCTGCAGCACAGTGTGGCAAGATGTTTTCAGCAGAGGAGACACCGCAAGTGCCAACAAGTTGTTTTTAAGGTCAAAAACGAAGAAAAGAAGAGCAGGACCCTGCAACACCAACAGACACAGCTACGAGTAGTGAGTGGCGTACTGGACCCTGCACAGCCCAGTGGGGTTTGGTCCCCAAAAACCACTGAGATGGACCAAACCCGGCGGCTTTGCCTGCTGTCCTTCACCCAGCTCGAAAGGAGGCCAATTTGTGATTAATTTTTTTTTTTAATTCGGGCAGCTGTTGCAGGCGATCACCTTTCCTCCCCAGCGCACACGGGGGACTGGCGCGGGGACAGGGAGCTGCGTTTGCTGGGCACCAGAAGCCATTTGGAGCCACCCGTTCCCGGGCCGTGGGAAACGAGCCCATATTGTCACGGGGGCTAATTAAGCTCCTCCACTAAGACAGCGGCTCTAGACTGTCTCGGCACCCGCCTTTGCTGGCAGCCCCCCTCCTCGGGTGCTACGGAAACGGGAATTAAGCGGTGATGAATGCAGTATTAATTAATTAAGAGAAGATGCACATGAAGGGGGTGGGAGGCAGGGGGTCTTTGCGCTGTGGAAATTACCCAAGGAGGAGTCGCCGTAAATTTGGTTTTTATTGTTTTTGCTTGGGAGAAGGTGCCGGGGGGAGGACCTGCACACCCAGGCGGCGGGAGTGACCCACTGGCACCACACCCCACCCGTCCTCCATCGACGAGGAAAAGAGGACATCCCAAAAAAATGACAAGGGAGGGAAGAGGCGCCCGCGGCTCCACGCCGCCATCTTCTCCCACTGCGGAGGCCGAATGCAAAATCAATTTTGCACACTCTGAAATGGCTGTTCGGGAAGGGTTTTCTGCTCCGGAGAGGTTAATGGGGAAGCTCAACCCAGCTGACGCTGGGAGGATGGATGCTACCTTTCAGTTTGCATATCGGGATTGTTTACACACATGATTAGCTAATATATTAAGCTTCTTAAAGGAAAAAAAAAAAAAATGGCAAAGCACGTTGTTTAGTTTTGATTTGCATTCCTCACCCACTCTCTCCTTCGCAATGCACCACCCGGAGAGGAGCAAGGGCTTGGCCATCATTGCCAACATCTGGCTTTTGGAGAAGGGAAACAAATGGTTAAAATTCCATCAACGACTGCAGCTCCCAGCGTGATTTGGCACATCCAGCCTCCCATCAGAGCACATCAGGTGAATGCTGGTCCCCATCATGAGAGCTGGGGCAGCTCAACCTGCTCAGAGGTGAGTTTTGGGCGGGTACCCAGCAACCCAGGGTGGCCAGACCCTGAGCTCCACGGGAAGGACAGGATCCCTGCTGGAAGCCTGCTCTGCCAAGCCTGGGTGTCAGGGACAGGTGAGTGTGGGCTGCAGAGCTCACATGCAATGGGAAGTGCTCAGCACTGCAGCTTTTCCTCTCTGCGTGGCTCCGCTCCTGGGGGCTGGGTGTGGTTTCGAGTCTCTTTTCTGTCTCAAGGCTGGAGGCAAACACCCTGGAGATAACCAAGGCTTTGTTTCATCACCAGCAGGGGCAGAGAAACGCAGCTGCAGACCCAGCTGGCACTGCCCTGGGCTAACAGGACAGGTACTGCCATTCCCTGCTCCAGAGACCTTCTGGGCATCTCCAGGACACCCCTGCCGGGCCTCTCAAACCCAGACCTGACTGTTTCCTAACTCCTCGCATCACACACTCTCCTGGCAACACAAACCAAAGGTGTGGCTGTGCTCCACAGATCCATCCCTGTCTCCCGGGTTGTGCCAGGGTTTAACCAAGCCACCAAACAGGCTTCACTCAGTGCTTCTCCACACAAACTTCCTCCCAAATGATCTCAGCAGGATGACAGGCTGAGAAGTATTTTAGGGGATCCCTTTTATGGACCACGCTGCACGCTCAGGATGTTGTGCTGTTCCTCCAACCCAGAGCCTACGCTGCAGGCTCAGTTCCTGCATCCCTGTTCCTTGGACCAGCTTTTTGGGATCCTCCAATACGATTCCCTTTTGCATTTCCGAACACACTGGCAAAGCTCTTCCAGCTCACTAGGGTGTGATCCTTCTCCTCTGACGTGTTTCTAAAACCACCCTTCTCCTCTGCTCCTTTTTTCCCTGCTGCAGGGATAATCCCTCCTTCCACAGCCAGGCATCACAGCAGCCACCACACCAGCAGCTCAGCTGCTCCTCTCTCCCTCAACTTCCTCCCCAGCTCTCACCACCCGGGGTGTGTTATTTATACAACATCTCTTAACACCGACTTCTTCAACACAACTTTTCCCTTAATTACTCGCATTAAAAATAAAAATGCTAACCTATGCGAGCAAGTGCTCTCTTTACAGTATCAGTCCTCCAGCTAATTAATATCTGTTAGCTTTGGCTTATGCACCAGGATGCCTAAATCCAAAACACACAAGGCTGCCAAGTTACTTTGCAAACAGGAGAGCTTGCCTTGAAGAAAGAATCACGTTATCCAAGTTGCTTCTATGCAATCTCACCACAACCTTTACTTTCAAGGTCCTAGAAGAGAGAAGGAAAGCTCATCCAGCTCAAAAGAGATTGCAGCAAAACCAAAGGGCAAACCCAGAGGAAAGAAGAGAAAGAGAAGAGAAACAGATCTCCAGAAGAAAGAGAAACACCGTCTTTGTACCCACTCTCTTGTACTCACACAGGGCACGTGGGAAAGACTGAGTCTAAGAAAAATCCTCCCAGCAGCTCCCAAGCCTCTCCCAGAGCACAAACACACTTCTCCAGCCAGTAGAGAAGGAAAGGGAGCTGAACACAACCGAGCTCAGTCGCACCAGCAGTCACCTCCCTTCTTGGTGCTGCGCGACTGCAGCGGGTGTCAGAGATGCTGCAAGGTGACAACAGAGCCAGAAGTCTCAGGAGGGTTGTGCAGCACGGTGACAAATGAAGGAGCCACCCCAGAGGGTGCACGAGACCAGACAGGGTGGTAAGGCAGGTGCAGCCCTGCTGCGAGCGCCCGATAGCTCCCGAGTGTCAGCGCATCCAGCGCGGCGGGTTTGGAGCTGATTAAAAACGGAAAAGCCTTATGTAAACTTAATGCATAATTAACCTGAGCAACGCACTCGCAGAAGACATTATTGAGGTCAGGGAAGCATTAGAGCCACAAAAACAGCTCCGCCGGCAGACGAGGGATGAGAATATCCACTGTTAAATTATCGGCATACTCCTCTAGTGCGAAGGATAAAACCTGCTGGATCCTAAGCGGGACAAGCCTCCCCTCAGGCGGATTGTCGCAGGTTTCTTAGATCCTACTCCAAAGCACTAGAGGGGAAAGGCTGGAAAGGAGAGCCCGAGGTGGACAAGTCCTTCTGAGATTTTCTGTCCGTGTCAGGTCTCCGGCAGAGGATACACGGGGGATTCCTGCCCTGCTCTGTGTCTGTGTCCATGAGCAGGACTGAGGTGTGCACGAGTCCCCCTTGGCTGCGCTTGCACTTAGCTGAGACCACCAGCCCACACAGGAGTGATTCATCTCGTCCCAAGTGCAATCCTTGGGAGATGGATGGTCCTTGTGAGGTGCCTGCCCCAGGGTGAGCCAGCCCCACAGGTGCCCTGGACACCACGTGCGGGTGGGAGATGCCTTGGGGTGACACACACCTGAATCCAGTGGGCCCCAGGAAGCCTTTGGGTATTTTTAAGCCTTTACCAGTCTGGGCAAGGACAGATGGAAGTTCTCCCTCTCTATTTTCACTTCCTGCACTTTCCTTTGCCCCTTCCCCACCGTAACACCACAGTCACAGTTCCACGGTGCAGAAGCACCTTTCAGACCCTCCCAAATGGTGTTTGGGGCTCCATAGTCCCAATGATCTTCCTGATGCCAATTAAAACAACAGGAAAGCCTCCCATTTGCCAGGGTCCATCACCAAACACCCACAGGCATTGCCCTCCCCTCCGTTCCTGCCTTGCTGACAGCCACAGCAGCTGTTCCACATTTCCCACTTTTAAAAACCCCCATTAAATCAAGGTCTCTTTTGGCAAAATCCAGTAAAACAGACTTCAGGCAACATTTCATGGAGACCAAGGGCTGCCTTTCCCAGGCTGCCCCTCTCTCAGAAGACCATGGTGTAAATACTTGGGGCTCCCTCTGGAGAGCTCTGCTCCCAAACATCCCACAGGCACAGCACCTGCCTGGCATTACCACAGCACCCCAGAGAGGTTTGTGGCAATGGATTCACCTGGGATGAGCCCTCTCACCCCCACCTGCCCTTGGGCAATAGCCCCGATGCTTCCAGCACACGCAGGCTGGGGGCAGTGCCAGCAGCTCTGCCTTCCTTTTCCAAACAATCCAAAACAGTAAACCAGAATGTCCAAATAGTTCCTTTTACAGCTAATTTAATGATAATTGGGTATAATAAGCTTGGACTCCTTGTATTTGCAGAAAACAAGTATTATAAGAGTGCCAGGCTTCACTTGCTGAAGTGCCTCTCTGCCCCTCCAAGGGCTGGAAAGGCTCCCTTGGGAAGGAGGGATGCTCTCAGCCCACCAGGCTCCAGGAGAAAGGCAAACACCAGCTGTCCACAACTCCTGGTGAACACAGCAGCAATGGCAAGGCAGAACACGCGCAGGGAGAGGTGAAACGAAGCCCGATCCGAACTCAGCTCATCCCACCGCAGGGCACAGTGCTGCCTGCTTCCCCAGGACAAGGCAGATGGAACCCTGGAGCCAACGGGCTCAAGGACTGGGTCATTCCAGCTGGTCCCCAGTGAAACCCTCAGCCCCATGGCCAGGGCAGGCACATCAATGAGGTGATGGACCACACGTGGGAAGGGGGCGATGTCACCCCGAGTTTTTCAGTCTTTTGATGTTTTCATTTCTGTGATGGAGTTCTCACACGCTTTCTGTAACTACAGTTGTGTTCTCACGTACTTTCTGTAAACATAGTTCTGTTTAGCTAACCGTCCTCTTTTGTTTTCATTCTTTCTCCTGAGGCAGAGGAAGTTTGATGGTCTTTTCGTTTGACCAGTGTGGTTGGAGAGGTGGTGACTTCATCCTCCAATCCATGGTCATTCCTAGAAACAGATATATATGATGTAAAATAAAGAATGAGGCTTTTTGGTGGTTTCTTCTCTCTGCCTGACTGAGCTGGGTCTGTGTGGTTCTTTTCGTGTCTGAGTACGACAGGGCTGGAAGGGGGGAATTGTCTGGTGACAGCCCAGGGAGCCTGCAGACCTGCAGTGATTGTGGCAATCAGGGCAGATCCTCAAGAGCCTCCAGAAAAGCCAGGTTTCCATCTGTTGCCATTAATGCTTGGGAGTCTGCGCTTCCACTGCAGGAAATGAAAGCCTGGAGCAACCTGGTCCTTCAAACTGGCAGAACTCCCACAAAAGCAGGACACTCGTCACGCATTTCATCCTTGTTTCCTTCATCCTCTTGCACAGGGCCGCCCGTTACACTTAAAGAGGGTTTGTGGCACGGCTGTCACCCAGATACCCGTTGTAAACTCCGTGGAAGAGCCTTGCTGAGCTCAGCATCCGTGTCTCTGCTGTACTGAAAGGGAAAACTGACTGCTGGTGGCGGCGCAGGACTTCTGGGATGCAGCTCCCTCACCTATCAAGCAACGAGACAAAACAGCCCTTCCTCGGTTCACAGAGGTGCTGTAGCTCATACCTGACACCTCCAACATCCCTTGGCAACCCCTGGAAAAGCCATTAGCACCGGGGGGGAGGCGAGGCCACACTCTGGCACCTCTCCCTGCCCTCACGCAGCAGGTTACTGCCACCGGCTCGCCCCACACGCGAGGCTGAAAATGAAACAGCTCTCGTTTGCTTTTTGTTGCTTTCTGAGTGACATCTTGCACACTGGCTGGACAGGGGAGGTGGCACCAGGTCACCATGAATATCTGATTGCCTGGAGGGACACGGACTCACTTTTTTAAAGAAGGGTAACAGTGCAAAGGCACTTGGTGACATTTTCCCTTGTTCACATGGAAGAAAAACTTGCAGTCTCAGGCCTATTGCACGACACAGAAATGTCTTCAATCTGAGAATCTGGAAGCGAGCAAGGGGAAAGAGAAGGAGCAGTATTTTGTTTTTTGAGTTTGGCTCAAGGTGGCCTCATACAGGAGGACTCATTTCCCAGAGCTCAGCTTCAGTAACTCCCCATGAGGCGGTGCCACCCAGCCCTGCCAGGCCTTCGCCAGCTTGCTCCAGGGTGGTTTCAGCACATTTAACAAATATTTAATAGCTGGAAACCTCTCTGAATCTCCGGTCGTTTCCCTGGTGTCAGCTCTGCTGGTGGTTCCTTTGGTAGGGATCTCTGCCTCCCTCTCACAGTCCTTTCGTGCCACCTGCACACCAGCCCTGGCACAGCTGCTGAAGGTACCTGACACACCCCCTTAGGAAAAGCCCTTCCCTCTCCAGGGCTCCAGTCCTGCCAGGAGTGTAGCTCATCCTCACAGGGTGTGGGATTGCCAAAGCAAACTGGCCCCCCAGCTTTGGAGAGCTGCCAGAAACCAGGTGCTGCCGACTTGAAGGAACACAAGGAGCACGAGAATCTCATCCAAATAACCACCACCCATTTTCCTGTCTCGGCATCAGCACCCCAGGCTGCTCCTCAGGTTCAGACCAGCTCTCCTGAAACCCCTCTGACCTCCTACCCTGCTTTATTTTTGAGCACACAGAGCTTGCCCATCTTTGGCAGGGAATTTCCTTGGACCTGTTGATTGCTCATCCATCAAATTTAGATTTACCTTATCCAGGTTGCAGCCAAGGCTCTGTGCCAGTGACTGCCCACGCTGGTGGCAGATCATTTGTTCTAGTAACCCCCACGCTGCTGGCCCTACATGAATTTCCTTCCAGTTCAGCACAGAAGAGAAAAAACCAACATCCTGCATCCCAAACACATTTTGGTGGGTGATCCATGCACATGAAAAGTCCCACAGGATGGCAGAGACTGGGCATCAGCAGCTGGATTCAGGGCTCAGCAAAGACGAAGATGTTTTGTGCTCACCTGAGCCGTTCTTATTTACACCCCCACCCACAGCCCTTGCCCTCCTGAAATCCTACAGCCTCTGCGAATTAAGAGCCAGGTTGTTCCAGCTCCCAGCCGTGCTGCTGCTGCTCTTCCAGAGGAATTTTGCACCCAAAGCTTTGGCAAAACCATCCAGTCTGAGCTGTGCCTGTCAGCCGCCACACAGCAGAGCACCCACGAGGGAGGAGTTGGGCCGGGATGCCTCCCCCATGTAAAACAGGATCACTGCTCAAGCAGCCTCCCATCAAATGGGAACCTGCCAGTCCACTGGGTCCTTGTTCCCTCATCACAGGGTCTTAAGCTCACCAAGATCAAGGGCTCTTTCATTTCTCGCCCCTGAAAACCAGGAGGAAGCTGCAGATATACTACGAGCACTTAGGAGGAAAAGCATTACGGCATCTAAAGGTACTTTAAATGATTTAGATACAAACTTGCCTGTAATAAGACATCTATTTTGGTTAATCTCTTAGTTGCAAATCTTGAAACTCTTGAACCTGCCTCAGGCTACTGTCAGCAGCACTTCATTTAACACTGCTTATTGGGAATAACTGCTATTTCCCACTGTAACCTCCAAACCTCTTAAAGTCTCTCTTATTGCTCTGCCCAAATATACTTGCCTTCAGGATACAGAGGTTTTTTTCTGGCTAAGAACTGTTAAGATGATTTGAACAAGCTGAATCAGAGGACACTGTTGCCCAGGCAAAGCAGCCAAGACTCAAAACACCATCCCTGCGATATTTTGGGAGTGATTCCTTTTTTTTTTCCTAGCATTTACTCAAGGTTATGAAATTTTTGAGCATTTACTCAGCTTATGAAACCCAGCAGCTGCACTTTGATCGCTCCTCACAAGCAAAGGAGAGGAAGGGATGGAGGGGTGTGTTCATCCTCCAGGAAAGTCACCTGGGGGAAGGGATCTCTGTCCCTGCCCACACCTGGGGCTGTGGAGACCGGCTCACCACGCCCGTGGTCAGAACTCTCTGAGGAGGCTACTGGGGGCTTCAGCAGCACCAGCGCAGCTCTTGCTCTCTAAACTCAACCCCATTTTTATTTCAAGGGGATGCAGAGCCGTGGTGGGCACCAAGCTGTGACTGTAGTCCCACCCACCCCAGGAGGTTTGATTTTAAACACAACCACTGGGGCAGCCGGACCCTGGGCATACCCAGCTCTGTCCTGATGGGTGTCACAGCTCCAGCCCCAACAAATCTGGGAATTGCAGCAGCCCTCAGGCGGGGCTGAGGCCCCCTGCATCCTGCAGGCACAGGGAGCAGCATGAAGCCACTGCCCATTCTGTTGCCAAGCAGCAGCCCCACGAGTCCCCGGCAAGAGCAAACAGAGGCACAAGAGCCCTCCAAGTCTTTTAAAAAGATACGGCACTTAACTACAATATGGGATTGTCCAGCCCAGGCGTGTGGCAATCGCTCACCCAGGCCTGTGGCAATCGCTCATGGCTGCAGGTTTGCAGACCCCAGTGCAACCTCAGTCACCACCTTCCCTCTGCTCGCTGGGAAAAGCTTTGGTCACTGAAGTTTTGACCCACGCGGAGCAGGACACAGAAACGAGGCAGCAGGACCCCAAAGAAAAGGGACAGGGCTCACACCAAACGCAGGCCTGACTTGGGATCAATTTCTATTCCCACCAACGTGCTTGAGAAAGTACCCAGCACTAAGGGATTACAGCTCCAGGGGTTTAGAGACACACTCTCACATGCACCTGCACCAGCTTTCACACAGAAATCTGACACAAAAAAACCCAAACCAGTATGAAATACGTGTGGACAAGCTGTGATAAACAACAGCCTAAAGTGCAGGCTAAAGGGCCCTCTCTGCTCTGTACACTCACCCTGGTTTAGCAGGGGTGAAGCCACCAGTTAATCCAGTCCCTGCCATAACCAGCACAGCAAGAACCCGCGTGCTGACTGCAGGGCCACGTTGGTGTCACTCTCAGAGCACTCATCTTTGGCACACCACAGTCCCTGGAAAGCTGCAGAGTGTCTTTCCAGCCACTGCCCAAAGCCTTTGCCTCCCTGCGTCTCCCTGCTCTCTGCTGCTCTGGAGCTGGCCCTTAGTCTGAGCTCAGCTTGCAGATAAATATTCCACCAGATATAAAACAATTTTTTCCCCCTCCCCCTAAATATCCCTCTTTGCACAAGCAAAGCCAGACACTCAAACCCCACTTTACCCCCGCTCAAGGCAAAGCACTCGTGGGGAGGTACCTGCACAGCCCCAGGCTTTGGGAGAATGCTGGGCCATAGCACACAAAGTTATATTTATAGTTACAGCAGAACAAAAACTCCTTGAACCTGCTCCTCCCCACGTTCCAGCTCTCACAGAAGTTGCCAGCAGGACAGAACCATCCCAGGAGCTCCGGATCAGCCCAATCCCACACATCCTGACTCCGGGCACTGCTTCCTCCCCCATCACTCCTGAGAGCAAACAGCTGCTGCTTTTAAGCCCTCCGGAGGGTTTAGGAGTGGAGCACCTGCACCAGCAGCTGATGGCACTTAATGCTCTTCAATTAAGCTAATTTGGCTCCAGAGGGGACACAACTGTGACTGCTCATCAGGACACCCCGCTCCCCCGGCCCTTGCGCTGTGACAGTGACCTGCAGCAGGTACCGGAGGTGCCCCGATGTCCCAGCGGGAGCAGGGAAGCACCAGGGTGGCTCTGTGAGCACAGGAGGGTTCCAGGAGGAGTCCCCGACCCTCTTTTCACTGCACAGCCGCTCTCCCTGTGCTCTGACTCCAGCAAACCTCACACAGCCCGGCGTTCCCACGCTCCTTACTCCAGCACTGGCACTGGTGGTGCAGCACAGTGGCCTGGCTGACGACAGCAAAAAATCTCTGTTTAAAACAGCTTTCTGCTGCAGCACTGAGAGTGTGGTGTGCTCTGGTAAACATCAGAGGTGCCAGACTGAGGTGGGAGAGATCCAGAGCTTCCAAACCAGCGGGAAATGTCCCAGGTACAGCCACCAGCACAACCCCAAATCTGCCCGCTCCTCCTCCGTGAAGTGCTCTCAAAAGGAAACATCAAACATCCACGGCCTCTCCTTTCCTCCACGGGGCTCAGATCGGGGTTGGTGCCTCCTTATGCACGGGCCAGTGGAAAAACCCCAATGCAGCCAGCCCTGGGGGAGGAGCACGGAGGGACAGAGGATGCCAGCAGGACTAGGGGGTATTTTTAGGGCGCAGAAGGCACCTCCAAGGTGCCACTGCTGGTCTTACCCTCACCCAGAGATGAGTCCCTCAGAGCTGTGCTCAACATCCATAAATCTTTACAGCGGGACAGATGGTCGTTAGAGATGCTCCTTCCAAATCCTTTGTATCTCCATCCATCCGTCAGCTCTCTCTGCTGGACAAGGTCCCTTCCAACCTGGAGAGTTTCAGGAGTAATTTGCAGCCATCTCAGCTTGCCCAATAATTTTGTTCCTTATTAAATATTGCTAATGACAGGGTTTTAGACTCTCAGCCGTACATCCACTCTCTGTTCTAGTATAAATTTTAATCTGTCTTCCCTCTTCCTTCTAGACAGGTCTTTAAAAAAAATTACTGGAATAAAAAGGAAAGCACCAAGTAATTGAAAAAGAGCTGCTAAAAACAGAAAGGAAGGAAAGCTAAGGAAAGTTATAATGATTGAAAAGTTCAATAAAATTGGAGGGAAGCAGGAAAAATTCCAATTTTTAATGAAATGGATGGCGAGGTGTCACTGGTACGTGGCAGCAGATCCCTGGAAGGCGAGCTCTGTTTTCCCCCCCCAGGTCAGGCTCCCACCTCTATGTGCCACCCCAAAACCATCACTCCCCTTCTCTTAACTAGAGGTGCATTTTCTCCTCTCCATTCACCCTCAAGCCAAATCTTTTCAGCTGGTGCTTTCAAAGCCTAACCAATAAAATGTTGAAACCGATAAAACTGTTTGTGGGGAAGAAGTTTTCCGAAGAAAGCAAGCACAAAAGATGATGTTTTACCAAAAGCTACGAGCAGAAAACGGGAGGTTGGAGTTGAAAAGCTCGTGCAGATGAATCTTGAACAGTCTATTCTCACCATCATAATGAGCCCATACATGATTAATGAAAATATTTATCCTCATAACCCACTGCAGCGAGTTAATATTTAATCCGAAGCCCAACCTCTCCTGGTTCCTCACCTACGTTCTTGTTTCCTTGGAAATCTCTGAACTCTGCCAACTGACCCGAGACCTGGCTCTTTGGGGCTGGCTTTTCCTGGCTTTCTGCATAAGTACCACAACTTTTGATCCCGAAGGCGCCGTCGCTTGGGACCTACGAGGTTTCTCAGATAATCCCGTGGAGCCGGTGCTTTGTAACGCGTCTCACTTTGATATTCAAGGCAAAGCCGGACAGCCCACACATGAAAAGACATCCTTGCCTTTCTTCCCAGGCTTAATTTCATCTGCAAATTAAACATATCGAGACAGATATTTGTAGAGGAATGTCCTGATCCTCCCGGGAGGGCCGTGGAGGCTCCGATGTGTAATTTTGCTTTAGGAATATGATTTTAATCTTGGCTTTCTACTGAGGCTGGTGGCAGGAGGGGAGAAGAGCAGGGAAGGGGGGATGCTGGACATGGGGGTCTCCTCTGCTTCCCCACAGTTTGAGCCCTGGGCTGATGCGGTGTGGGGTGGGTGGGTGTACACAGGGGGTCCAGGCTCCTTCTGCTTCCCTGTCCTTGTCCTCTGCAAAGCTGTTCCAGGACGTGGGCCTTAAAAGGCGACAATTTTTACTTTTGAAAGAACAGGGTCTGCAAACTTTGCAGCAAGAGCTTTCAGCTGTGACTTAAAAAAAAAACCCAGGCCAAACCAGCCTCCTTTAAAAATGGTGCACAGATTAAAATAACTGCTCAGCCCGGGGTCCTGGTGGTCCTCTGTGACGAGGAGCTCACACAGAGTCACCCATCCCCCAGTATCCCAGCCCTCCATCCCATATTTTCACTGTAGGCAACCCCCAGCACTTAAAAAAAAACTCCACAAAAAAGGAACACTTTGGCTTAGTTCATTCACAGATATGCCCTAGAGCAGAGGATAAAGGACTTTTATTTTGTTTTCCAGGTAAATATTTTCATTTTATCTTCTTGTTAAAGAGTAACTCAATGCTATTCTTTTGCCCAGCATCACTCACTTAAACATCCTCCTGATGGGAAGAGTTCAGGGGAGGGAAACTTGCAGGAAAGATGGTTTCAGTAGTAATAAGAAGAGGGACTTTGGCACATTTCTGTGTGCTATGAGGTATGTCTTTAAGCTTCAGTAAACTTTTGGAGTCCCTGGGAAGCTGGTAATGTGCCTTTGAAGGAAGTATGACTTATGAAATTGCAGTTTTTAGCTTAGCTGGGTAATGTTAATGAGAAAATATCATGGGCTGCGGGTGGAAGTCTCCTGAATCCCATAAGTTAGGAATAAATTATTCTGTTTTCCTAAATGAAGCAGCGCTGTGCAATGCTGCTCCTAAATCAGGCTGATGGTGAGAATTATTTATTAATTTGTGCAGGACCGGAGAGAACCTCAAGCAAATAAATACAAACTAAAGCGCGTGAAAGAGTTACAAACTTGGGCTCGCTGTGGGCATGGAAGAAAAGGCTTTGCTGGGGTTGTGAGAAGCAGCAGGAGGGTTGAGGCCAGCACCTCGTGTGATGGAGGCAGCGTGAGGAGCTGGAGGTGGAGGGACAAATCCTCCTTTCTGCTGGAGCCACAGTGGAGATGATCAAAAACCCCCCCGAGCTTTCAGCTGCAGTGCAGCAGCTTCCCCGTAATTAAAGCTTCAGCTCTGCAGCCCTGCCTGTGCTGCTGCAGCCCGGCTCGCACATCAAAGGGAGGTGTTTCCCACGAGGACAGCTCCCACGCCAGGGAATTCAGGGTTTGACTGCCCAGGAAAGTCCCCGAACAGCAGCTCACACCGAGCAGGTGATGCCACATCCCCCTCAGGCTCCTGGAGCTGGGTGGTGCCCTTGTTTTGGGCAGCACAGCTCATCCCAAGGCTCCATCCCTGCAGCAGGAGGTGGCCCTTTGGGGCTCCCAGCTCCTCTGGGCTCTGCGGGTACCAGGCAGCTCAGCTTCCCCTCCTGCCAGCACCTGGCCTCGTACCTAGGGAGGATTTATTCCTCCCTGAGCAGGTCTTCGGTGACGGCATTAATCAGGGAGACGGACGAGTACGGCCCCGTTTCTTGTGCGCTGTGCCTGAGTGGTAAGTGTGTGCCGGTGCCTGGGATAGCAATCAGGAGAAGGGAGCCAAAGGAAGAGGAGGGAAGAGCAGCATTGTGGGTAAATATGTGCGCTTCTGGTGGTGATTACCCTCCAAGTAATTAGTTTTTAAATCAGGCAGACGTTTCGGGAACTACTCGCTATGAGCTGCTTTAATTATTTATACTGCCTTTTATTCTCGTTATTTATAGTCCTGCTCTTCGGATGGAGGTGCTCTTCGGAACCCGACCCATCTCCAGCCCTCTCTGCCCCAGCAGCCGCCCCCTCCAGGGCTGCCAGGCACCCCCAGAGCCCGGCTGTGCTGGGGGGTCCCCCTCTCCCTCCCAGAGCCAGGCAAGGGAAGCGAGGGCCCATCCTTGTTCAGCTCGGTAATTAAACTCTCACTCATCTTCATTTCCCTCATTTGTTAAAGTGAGGCCACTCAATAAGCCGTTAGTGCAAGGTCCTTTCTGCCAGCCAAGGCATCGTTAGCCACGTTTTCCTCGGGGAGGGTGTGGGCAGGGGGAGCAGCCCCTTGCCTGCCCCCTGCTCTGCCCAAAGCCTCCCCATCCACCCCCTCCCGGGTCACTCCTGCCCTTTGGCCAAGGCTCCGGGGAGCCAGGGGGAATTTTGCAATGGCCAACCCTTCCCCCAGCTGGGATTTTTCCCACAGCACCACACAAGCCCGTGTTCCATCAGAGCATCTGGTGTTGTTGCTCTCCCTTCGCCAACCCCACCTCTCCAGAGCTTCCTAACATCTGGAAGCCATTCCCTGCACCATTCCCATGAAGGGACCTCCGACCCGCTGAGCTCCTCCTCTGGGCTAAACAAAAGCTGCCCTCACTGCTGAGCTGGGGAATTTCGCCTGCTTTCCCCTCTCTCCGTCCACAAACCGTTTCTCAATGTGTCACCAGCACAGCATCTGCCTGGGGAGCCCTGGAGCATCCTCTGTCCCTTCTCCTTCCATGGACACACTCAGATTCCAGCATCTGCCTGGGGAGCCCTGGAGCATCCTCTGTCCCTTCTCCTTCCATGGACACACTCAGATTCCAGCATCTGCCTGGGGAGCCCTGGAGCATCCTCTGTCCCTTCTCCTTCCATGGACACACTCAGATTCCAGCATCTGCCTGGGGAGCCCTGGAGCATCCTCTGTTCCATCTCCCTCACATGCTCAGACACCAGCACTGAGGAAAACTGCGAAACAACCCCAAATCCCAGCACAAGAAAAACCACAATATGGGGGAAAAGTGCTGTAGATTCCCCCAGGAGCAAGGCCCGTGGTCCACATCTGTAGTTGCTACAGCTACACGTTGATTTTCCCTGCTCCCTCCCTAAGAGCTTTTGTTCTGGGTCTTGCTCTGGTCACAGCAGTGACAACACCCTGACTTTGCTGCTTCTCAGCCTGGAATCATTTGTGAGCTGTGTGGGTGAGGGGGATTTGAGCTAAAGCAACCACAGAGCTGCTGTGCAGCACCGAAAATGAAAGGGTATTGATAGGGGTGGGTTTGGCACTGGGACAAAGAGGGGTCCATCACTGCACACCTCATGGATACCACGTGAGGTGAGACAATTCACTGCACCAGAACCCAGGTGGCGGCAGAAAAGCAGAGTTTAAATGTTCACGAGCCTGTCCTGTGCTCTAGACCCCTGCAGGAACCCAACCCCACCTGAGTGCTGGCCTGCTGGGTTTGTTTTCATCCACTTCCACAAGCACAAGAATCCCAGAGGGGCTGAGGCTGGAAAGGACCTCTGGAGGTCACTTGCTCCAGCCCCTGCTCGAGCAGGGCCACTTAGAGCTGGTCACCCAGGAGCGTGTCCAGGTGGCTTCTGAGTTCAACTGCTTGGGGGGAAAAATACAATAAACAGGTCAGAGGTTAACCCACCAGAGGGGCAGTGCCAGATCTGTGACACCGGGGAGAAAAGTGGTGTTCAGGAAGCTCCTCCAAGTGAGGCCAACTCCCAAGGGCATCCCAAGGCCGACCCTGCAGTCATGAAGGTTTTGAAGACCCTCTGCCTGTGGAACCAAAGCCACATCAGTGTGAAAGACGAGCTCCCGCCTGCCCTTGAACTAGGGGCAACCCACTTCTCCATAAAAACACCAGGAAGCACAGTGGGAACAGCTTCACCACGGAAGCAAACGGATGGGATCCACCTGCCTCCCTCAGGATCACGCTGGCACCATCCCAAAGGTGCTCAGCACAAGCAGCTCCAGCATTTCGTAGGGTACCTGGGGCAGGTGTCCGAGGTGGGACGAGTCAAGGGGGTCAGGAATTATCTTTCACCCTAAACAGGGCAGTTCTGGGGCTGGAATCTCCCATCACCCCCAGCCCCACGGGGTCCATGCAGCAACGATTACACCACAGCTGGGAACAGACATTTCCAAACAAGCCTCCTTCGATTTGCATTCGAAACATTTATTTTGGGAAATACATATTAAACACTATTATTTATACAAAAATGGACTAAATTTTCATAATGCTTATAACCCCCAAAAGGCCATTTTAATAGATCTGGATGAAGGGTTTTTTTATTGTATTATTTTCTTTTCTTTTTCTCCAAAAAAAAAAAGTCAGGTTACAAAGGAGAAAGCGGTGTGTCTTGCTTGGCCCAGCTTGAGATACCAACTAGAGGAAGAAAAAAAAGTTTAAGATGGCATTTGCAGAAGTGCCTCACACAAGAGATTTTTCTCCCCTTTCAGTCTTTTTTTAACACTTGAAATATATATTTTTTTTTCAGTTAATACATTTCTTGTTGTTGTTTTTGCTAAAATATAGCAAGTCAGCAAGTAGAGAGTTGCTGTTCCCCAACAGCTCCGTGGGGCTGCTGTGGAGGGGGAATATGAGTGAAGGGGAGAAGGGATTCTCACAATGCACCCCCCTGCCCACACCCCTTCGGCTGCTGGGGGGGACGTGTGGGGAGCCCCTGAAAACCTGGGCATCCCCAGCAAGAGGAGAGCAACCTTCTTCCTCCTCCTGGTCATCTGTGCTGAGCCAGGCCCTGTCCCCCATGGGCTCTGCAGGTGCCTTCCAGTGCTAGAGGACGGGACACGCTGCCACGTCAGTGTGTGCCCCCCAAAACGGGTGATTTGCAAGAAGTTTTTTCCCTTAGAGAGGATCTGGAGACTGGTGGACAACAGAAAGGCCAGGGGAGCTGGGGAGAGGGGGGCAGGACTGCAGAGCTCTGCTCCAGGACCCCCTGCTCCTGTGTCACAGTGCTACCTAACGCTTGCAGGGTCTTATTTACTGGAGACACACACACGAAGAGGAGGGTCTGGGGGCAGAGCAGGGGGAGCAGCACCCACAAGACCCTCCCAGCCCACCCCACGGCTGCTGGGCTCGGTCAGCACACGCACAGACCCCCTGCACAAGGACCAGCAACGCAGAGGAGGATGTTCCCCGGACGCACATCACACGGGGGACCCAGGGAACGAACAGGAATTAACAGATACCCAAGAGCCTCCTGCGACGTAGGGAAAAGCCCAAGAATCACCAGGGTCAGGCAGGACAACCCTCTGCCTCCCACCACTGCTTTGCAGAGACACAGTCCCACAGTCAGCCCCCTCTGGACAAACACACCCCGAGCCTTCGGCGGACAAAGACCCGCCCAGCTGAATGACAAAATAAATACACAAGTGTTCCCAGGCCACCAGCCACAGCTCTGGCCCGAGGGAGAGGGAAGGAGAGTCTCCACGGAGGTTCACAGCCCTCTCCAGGCTGCAAAGACAGACAAGGCAGACCCTCCCTCCCCTCTCCCACGCTATTGCAAGGTCACAGTCTGAAAAGGCACTTCTCCCAAAGCAGGTCGCTCTGCCTGGCCGGGGGTCGGTGACAGGCGAGGTGACACCTAAACACTCCCAGTTTATTGCATGTAGACAGGGTACAGGGGCCGGGCTGGGGGCTGGTGGATCCCGGAGGGCTGCAGAGGGCTCGGAGGAGGCGGCAGGAGACAAGGATGGCATTGTCTTGCTCTCCATCCCACCGTACCTTGCTTCCCAAGGCTACGTTCACCTGGAGGAACCCTCGCCTTCAATGGACGGAGAAGAGCCCCCGCATGGAGGGGCTGGAAGGGCTCCTGGGGCACCCCAACCCCGCCGGCCCCACAGATCTGCCCCCCTGGGTTCGGCTGTGGGGCCGGAGCTGGGCGCAAGCGAGAGCCCGACCTCCACGGAGGGATGGTCCCCGGCCCAGGGACGCTGCTCTGGGGGCCGAGGACAAAACTTATGGCACAAAGCGGGGGGAGAGCGGCCACCCCGCTCCACGTCTGGTTATTTGGTCAGTTAACACGGCAGGGGGGGTCGGGGACCAGGGCAAGAGGGACAGTGGCAGAGGATTTATATAAAAATAAAGGGGGAAGAGGGGAGAAACAGCGAGCGTGAGCGAGCGAGGTCCTGGCTGCGGCGCGGGGCGGTTACATTTCGTTGGCCACCAGCTCTTTGTCGGCCACGCCGTTGGACAGAGAGCTCTGGCCCTCGTTCAGCCTCTTCACCCTGTAGGCTTCGAAGTGGATGTTGCTGGTAATATCCTTGATGTTCTGCATGTGTGTCCTGCGGGAAAGGGAGATGGAGCAATCACGCCTTGCTGGGCACGGCTCGGCCGGCCCGGCCTCTGCACCCCAACCTTCTGCACCCCAAACACACCCCAGCCCCAATGTCCCCTCCTGCCCTACTGGTGAATGGTGTCTTTAGGGCATGGGAGGGAAGTGAAGGCAATAATGGGCAGCATTATTGGGCAGCAGGAGCAGAAGCCTTCAGTGGTGCTTGGGGACACAGGAGCTGTGGCTGCACAACACCCGCCCAGGGAGATCCCGGCCCTGCCACTCCTGGGGTGAGGTTCTGCAGCCCCACACAACAATCCGCCAGCAACAGATCACGTGTGCAGAGTTCACCTTGCAGCCAAACTGGGGAGCAGCCCAATGCCCCCTCTCTAGCAAGCCCAGGGGGCTCAGCCTCCCACTGCCCCACAGCCAAGAGGGACCAGCCATTGCCCAGACCCCACAACAACACCCCAGTGCAGGGTGACGTCTTTGAACTGGGGGTGACACCTGGCACTGGTGAGGGACCACTAAGGCCAAAAGCTGCTTGCAGGTGAGCTGGAGCCACACTGCACCCTGCCAGCAGTCCTGGAGTATGTCCTGACCCCTCCACTGCTCCTCTCCTCCTCTACCTCAGCACAAGAAAAGCCCCCTGAAGCCTCCTCCTTCGCAGAGGGGCTGCAGAGCGGCCACGGGCTGGGAGGGAAGGCAGGGATGGAGGGGTGAAAGGGTGGAGGGATGGAGCAGCAGAGCAAAGCAGCAGCTGCTTCAAGGGCAGTCCCCTTTCCCTGGATGCCACCTGGTGACCGAAAGGCTCTGGGGACAGGGCACTGACCTGATGAGGAGGTCCCGCAGGTAGGCGAACTCACAGTGTGTTGTGTTCTCCACTGGCAAGACAGAGAGAGACCCATCAGTGTGCACCCATGGCCACCAGCCGGGGCAAGCAGGGCCCGGGGGCTCCACCAGCGTGTGGAGGGCTCAGGTGGGCACTCACCCCCCGGGGTACAGGTGCAGGACTCAGGAGTCCTCTTTGCTGCTGTAAAGCCGGCACCAGCTCCCTGCCCCAGCTCAGCCCTGGCGAGGTCTGACTGAGCATCCACAGCCCCTTCCCAGCGTGTCCCACCAACGAAAGGCAGCTCCCAGCAGCACCCCCAGCACAACGCTGGGACCCCCAGAGCCCCAGACAAGGCAGGGGAGGGCCATGGTGAGCTCTGCAGTGAGCACCAGGCGTGTCTCCACGGAAGAGTTACAGCTGAAGCTCGGCCGTGAGCATCCTGCAGCACCCCAGGCACGCTGGTGAGGGCTGCCAGGGCTGTGAGAGGACAGGAGCTCCCGCTGTCACAGGCTACTGCTGGCAGGAGGAGTGCTTGGAATAGGGGTGCTGCTCCCCCACAATCAGTCTGACAGCTGCTATTTTACCCCTAAATTTACTCAATTTAAAGGATGTATTCATTTTTAATTTTTTTTTTTTCCCCAAACAAGCTTGTACATAGAATAGCAGAATTCTTTATGCTGGAGAAGACCTCTAAGATCATCGAGTCCAACCATTAAACACCATGCAGGAATGGCAAAACAAAAACAACACTGCCGTGCAAAGGCTGCCCGTGGCCATGGCTGTGTCCTGGGGGGGGTCTCCCTGTGCTGAAGGCAGCTGCCACAAGCAGAAGGTGAGGGTTTAATGAATCCCACTGAACTCAGAATGTTCAGGGAAACAGCACGAGAGGGCAGCAGAGCTTCAAAATGCACTGATTTTCCTGGCAGCTTTGTTAAACCATCCCTCAACACAGGATTCCTATTAAAAAGACTCATAAATGAGAGGAACCTGTGAAGTGAAGGGGAGGAAGATGAGAGGGGTGGCACTGGAGATGAGCCAGCTGGCTGCCAGGAACCACGAGCAGGGAAATGTGCAGATGTGCTGGAGCCAGGAGCTTTCATCTAGCCTTTAAACCACGATTGTAAAATGGGGGAGAAAAAAGGGAGACGCTGATGGGAAATGGAAGAGGGAAGAGATCCCACAAGGGCACCAACCAAAGGCATGGTGGAGGGCACAGAGGCCAGGGGAAGGTTCTAACAGGGACTTGAGACACAGGGATGTCACTGGTGTGCCCTCAGATCCTGCCATCAGGCATTCAACTGTGCAAGAAGCACAAGCCAGGCCATGAGAGCCCCAAAAATGTCCCCTCCTGCACTCAGCAGCCCCCCAAGCCACACAAAGGCCCAGGAACCCAGCACAGGATGATTGGTCAAAGGGTTTCATGTCCTCAAACACCAGGAAAATTATCTTTTTTTGGAGGGGCAGGGAAGCATCACATCCACCTCGACTTCTACTGCTGGTTTTGGGCCTCACTGCCTTCTGCCAGGGCGGGGAGATGGGCTCGGGTGGGGAAGCAAGGACAAGGTACCTTCAATGGTGCCCCACTTGGTCTTCCTGCCAAGGATTCTTCTTCCGTTCACCTGGTACTCCTGGTCACTGCCCACCACTGCAAACGGGATCATTTCCTGCGGAAACAGAAAAACCATGTTAGGATTTCTTCCTGAGAACTGGCCAGGAAACCAAACCGGTGAGCAAAGTCCTACATCGAGCTGTCTCCAGGAGGGTTTCATGGCATGAGCTGGTCTGCCCCTGATGTTCCTGAGCAGTGCTGCCTGCCAGGGTCCACAGGCAGCACAGGACTGGGTACCAGCATCTCCCACACGTGTGCCCAGCCTAAAACCAGCCCAAACCCAGCCTAGTTCAGTCCTTCACTGGCAGGCACTGGGTACAGCTGGAGCAAAGCTATCCCAAAGCTTCCCTGGGAACTGCCCCCAGCATCTGGCAGCCTGTGGCCAACACATTTCCTGATCCAAGTTGGTGTCTTTGAACTTCAGGGTCCCTAAAAGTTTTTTTTCTTCCTTGAATTTCTCCAATCCACTTTACTGTGCCAAGAAATTCCTGGCTGATTCCTGTAGCATGGAATTGCCAGCTGCAGGCAGCCTACAGGTAAAATTCCATCCCAGTGCTGGGAAGGCTGCTGCCCTAGCCAGGGGTGGGCAGGCACCTCCATTCCCTGTGCCTGGGGCAGGGCAAGGGGCCATGGACCCTCTGCTTGCTGGCAGGGATGGAGATGGGGAAGAAGGCCAGGACACCTCCCCCACGAGCCTTTCTCACCCTCTTTCCACCCCTGCTCTGAGCTCTGGCAGGATCCCCGGTGCTGGGCAGACCCCACGGACAGGGCACAGCAGCTTTGGGAAGAAAACAGAGGCCTTTTGGAAGGGATCCCCAGGACATCCCCAGCCCCTGGAGCCCATCCCACACAGCCCCTGCACTGACCCGGAATTTCTCGTTCACCAGCCGATCTTCGGAGTCCTCATCAAACTCCTTCTGGGGATACACGTCGATGCCGTTGGCCAGGAGATCGGCCATTATCTAGGAGGGGAGAGCAGAGGGACGGGTGAAGGACAGGCAGGCACAGCAGCTGCTCCCAAAAGGCTCTCTGAGCGACGTCCAGCAGCAGCATCTCCCTCTCCACCCTAAACACTGCCCACCTGGGTGACAGAGACCTGTGCTCACCTGCCACACACCCACCGAGTGCTTGCCCTGGAACCTCTGCAAGAACCTGGTGCCAAGGCACAGCTCAGGCGGAGAGTGAGATGAAGTTACACGAGCTGGATGTCGTTTAGGGGTTGGAAAAGACAACAAGGCAACCTAAGCTGCCCAAGCAAAAGGGAACACAGCTGCCAGGCTTGTAACACAAAAGTAAAAAGCTGCTCTCTGGTGTTTGTTTAGGCTCTTTGGAAAAGGAACTTGATCTGAGGGGACAAGGGCACGGATTGGAAGAGCAGACTGTAAGGATTCTGCCTCTGATTCTGCCTCTTCTGCCTTCTGCCTCAGTGCAAGGCTGAAATCTGATTCCTGGGTGGAGGCTCAGCTCACCGGGAGCCTGGAGGATCAGCCTTCTCCTGCAAGGCTGCAAACCCCAACTCAGCCGGGCACCCGCTCCCACCACTCCCTACAGCAATAACCCCGCATCATCCTACACTGCAGGCTGGCAAAGGAGTGGATCCAGCCCAGGGAATGCCCCCAGCCGGGCTCCCACCCCCCACCAAACCCACACACCGAGTTTAGGGGCACAACCCAACAAAGCCAACTCCAGGGAGCATGTCCCACTCACTCAGCACAGCACTGGCATCAACCTGCAGCCAGGCTGGTGCTTCACATCCCCTGCCCACCCCATCCAAACCCAGAACCTATCACCTCTCCGAACCAGCTACACCCCCAGATGCAGACAGGGCTCTAATTTTGGAAGCACCCTGGAATGAGTGGAAAAGGTCCCAGCCTGTGCCCACCTGGCCTGATTTGTGCCACCTGCCCTCTCATCTGCACCAGCGAATCTGGAGCTGGGAGCATGAGGAGAGTGAGCAAACACACCACGTGGCTACATGTTCTCCCTCCACTGGAAAGGATTTGGGGGCTCTGGTTATAATCAGGAAGCACTCAGAGATAGGGTGAGCTCGTCCTGTGCTGAGTCAGTGCAGAGCAGCAGAGCCAGGCACTGTCCCCATGGTCTTCCAGCAGCTGAGGGTGCCCAGGTGACATCTGAGGTCCCAGACTGACTTTGTAGTGCCAGAGCCAGCCAGTCACCCGCAGACACAGGGCTATGTGCACTGGTGACCTCTGAAGGGAGCCAGCAGTCTCCAGAAGCCACCACAGAGAGCAGATGTGGCACCGTGGACTCGCCCCTCCGTGTCCCCTCACCAGCTCCTCGCAGAGCTCTGTGCCAACAGCCCGAAAAGCTGAGCGAGCCCGGCCTGGATTAGCCCTCAGCTCCATTCCCAGCCAACCTCTAGCCAAGCAAATTGCTCACAGAGTCTGGATTCAGCCCCCAGAACCAGACTGGGTATTTCAGTGCCTGATGCTGCTCATCAAGAACTGGGAAGACGCTGTTGTGGGAAGGGGTGGCTCACCCTCTCCTGCAAGGAGGCGTGGAACCACCCCTGGCTAAGCTGCCATCCTCTCCACAACCAAAGAAATGGCCCCTAAAACTGCCCTTTTGGCAAAACCCCCTTTCCCTTCACTTCCCCCAGCTCAGACTCATGGATCAGGGAGCTTGGTGGTTTTTACTTCTGCAGGGAATGCTGAGGCCACCACGCCTGCAGCCGCATGCATCGCCCACACAAACGAATTTACAGTCCCTTACCAAACCCCTAAATGGGCCATCTCCCCCTCTCAGAGCAAAGCACAGCCCCTTCTCAGCTCCCAACCACGGGAATTTCATACCTTGCTTCCCTCTTAAATCTTGCCCAGCTGGGCTCAGCAAACCCACACGTTTTTGCCTGGTTCCCGTATCAGTGCACGATGCCACTACGTGCAGCACCATCATTCCCAAAATAACAGAACCCAGCCTGAAAATAACAACAACAATAACGAGGCAGGAGAAGCAGGCCCGGAGACGTAGAGCTCCAAACTTATCCTGCGCTGACAGAGATCCAAGAGAAACACAAGGAAGTGCTTGGAGAGCAGGCCGACCCTGCAGCCACGCGGGATCGCTCCGAGCTGCAGCCGGAGGAATGCGCTGGGCTCCCCGCCAGGCTCTGCCTGCACAGCCCCGCCGGGGGAGCCACGAGGGGGACAGGGGCAGCAGGGGATGGGGTACCACAGGTGGGAGCCCAGGGAAGAGGCGGCAGCCCCTCACCCGCTGTTTGAAGTAGTCTCTCTCCTCCAGCGTTAACGTGTCGGCTTTGGCGATCACCGGGACGATGTTGACCACTTTGCTCAGGCGCTTCATGAACTCGATGTCCAGCGGCCGGAGCCTGGAAAACAGCAGGAAAAAGGGGATTTGCACTCCGAGGCTGCTGCAATCCCCCCGGCAGGGAGGGGCATTCAAAGAGCAGACAGAGAGGGAATCACTTCCTTTCAGATAGGACAAGTAAAGACATTTTCTTAAAAGCACAACAGCGCAGAGAGGGTTTGAAAACACTTTAAAGCATTTCCCTTTCAAAGCTCCCGTTATCGCCTGGGAACCCTCACAAAGCCCCGTGAAGTGGCAGAGGGCTTTTATCTCTGCACGGCCACAGAGGACTGCGGGAACTCGCCCAGAGCTACTCGTGTCCTTGGTGGAGCTGGGATGAGAGCAGGGTGATGCTGGCTGCAGGGCCAAATCAAAACCTGCTCCGGCCCTATCCAAGCTGTCACCGACCATCCTGGGACAGCACAGCACGGAAATGGCCACAGGTGACCATTCCTGCTCACGCTCTCCACTGTGCTGAGCACCAGCCCGTGGTTACGCACAAGCTGGGACTGCCTCTCACATTCATCAGCTGGGATTAAAAAAAGCTCTGGAAATTTTCCAGGGGCTCTACGAGCACAGAAGAGATGCTGCTTGTTCCAGAGGGTGAGAATGTCAGAAAATCTCTACAACAAAAGTCTCAGCAGAGGAAAGCTGCAGAAATTGCATAACCCAGTGATCAGCGCCTCGGGAAATCCCTCCCTGCTGGATGCTCCTGCTGACAGCACGGACACGGCTCCAGTGCCACACTGCTCCACACCCCAGCCCTGCAGACGGCGATGAAGGCACCTGGCCATGATCCCCCCCTGCCCCTCCGTCCTCCCTGAAGGTGTTTTAACTGCTGGAGGTCCCAAACCAGGAGAAAACCCTCCTTGGGACACCTCCAATTGCTGCAGTTCCCCCTCGCTGGCCCTGGAGGTGACGGGGACATGCAGCACAGTTGTGTAGATGTTGCCTTGAAAAGGAAACCTGGAGGTCTCAGCATCCAGGGGGGCAGGAGTGTGTTTGAAATGAGCCCTCACCGAAGGGCCAAGAGAGCACACACTGCCAACACTCTCAAGCCAAACCCCACCAGGGTCTCCTCAGGCCCTACAAAGGGCTCAGAGACCCCTGCAGACCCAGCCACAGGAGTGCAGAGGGGAAGGGACTGATCCTGCTCCTCAGCAACCACCAGGCAGTGTGGCCATCCCACGGGGACACCTCTGCCTGGCCCCAGTGCCAAGGGAGGGACATTCAGCCCCGGAGAGACCCCCTCAGCTCCAGCTGATCTGAAAACCACAGCTCAAGGCTGCTCCAGAGCAGCCAGCACTGGTGACCCAGCTGAACCCTCCCCTGGTCAAACCCACTCCTCTCCCAGGGATGGAGCAGGACCGTGCCAGGTGGATCTTGTCCCCACACACCAGCAACACACACAGCCCCGAGCACGTCATTAGCGCACGGACAAACGAGGTCCTAACACACACACAGGGTCACAGATCACCCTGGGCCCCAGGAAAGGAAGATTTTGGCTATTAAAGGGAAAAAAGAATAGAAAAAAGCACAAGGAACCCCCCACGGACACATCTAAGCTGACTTGCTGCTGGCAAACATTGTTTGGAGCTCTGCATAATGTATTTCCCAGACCTCCAAGGAAGTAATGCAGTTATGCTCCTTTCCCAGCAGAATTCTTTCCCCTCCTCTCTCTTTGCTATTTTCCAAACAATTTTTCTCTTCTTAAAAGCTTCTTCCCCACTGAGCCTGTGTTCCTGCCTCTTTCATCAGCTTTTCCTTTAAAGACCAGGATGTGGATGGAGCGAATGCAGACGAATCCACAATCAGGCAGAGGTTTGAGTTTCAGCTCAATCTACATGTTAAAAGCTCAGTTCCGACCCCTCGGATCCCTCACAAATCCGGGAGGATGCCGAGTGTGCCACAGTGAGCCAGAGAAGGAGAGGCAGAGCCAGAGCCTGCCCACACCCCTGCTGTGTCCATCTGCACCCAGGCACCTCTGACACAACTTTCTGCTCCAATGGGCTCCTGCAAGTGCCTCATCCACGGAGGTCACTTCCCTGCACCGCCCTGAGAACACCAAGGGACTCCCCAGCAGCACAAACTGCACGGTTTTAGGGTATTCTGCAAGTTTTTAGATATTCTACCAACTCCTACTAGGTAGGTAGCTCCCCCAAAACCTTAATTATGTAGAAGAAAGTTCATCTTTTCACTAAGAACAATGCCTGCCTGGAGCTACACATCACATTCATGTGAAGACACCAAAGGAAAATATCCGGACTAAGGTGGTGACAAGTGCTATTTGCTCCAAGCACATCACAGAAGAGAAGGGACTGCTCAAGAAAAAAACTGATCTATTTTCGTCCCCTTCCCCAAATGGCCCCTGATATTATTAACTTATAACATACACACTTTGGGCTTTGCTGGGAGGGGTGGAGGAGCTCGAAGGGGAGTGGATGGGCTCCAGCCACTCCAGGCAGTGCTGGTTGTTCCCTCATTCCCTCCTGCTGTGGGCCTGAGGGAGGCTGTGCAGCCGGGCACACCTTGCCAGGGCTGGGCTGTTCCGCCAAGACAGTTAACACACTTTATTTCTGCCACTGTGCACAGACAGGATCCAAGCAGAGGCTCGTTCCTGCTGGTTCCCCTGAAATGCTGTTACAGGAATGAAAATCCACAGCGAGCTGCAGAGTTATTTCCTTTTGGTTGTGCCCCAGATCAAACTAACAGCAGGAATCTGAGCTGTGTGTTAAGCAAACACCAGTGAGGACCCAGCAGCCGCCCAGCCCCATCACCTGCTCCAGGGAGCTGCTGGCCACCTGAGAGGGGCAGCCAGAGGGGCAAGAGGGAGTGGGAGGCAGTCCCTCAGCCACCAGCCCTGGTAGAGGCAGGAGAGGTGCTGATGAGGCCAGGCAGAGTTCCAGAGCCATGTCTGAGCTGAACAGAGCTGTGCAGGGGTCAGAGCAGGGATATTTATTGGGTGGCAGAGCCCGGCTTGTGCAGCTGCAGCTGAAAGCCCCTGCCAGCACCATCCTCAGCCTTCACAGGCATGGTTACATGGAGCATTACAGGCTGTGTGTGAACTGGATGGACTGCAAAGCCTGTCCTGAACTCCCTTGTGAACTCCCTCGTGCAGCAGAAACTTCTCTGCTGGTTAACCCTGGAGCTGCCTGGGTGGGAGGGCCAGACTGAAACAGAGCCAAGCAATCCTCTGCTCCAGCCTCTGAATCTCTGCACCTGGTCAACTTTGGGGGGTTTTTTTTAACCCTCACTCCTTTTTACTGAAGTGACCTGGCAGGCTTAACCCAGCTGCCTGCCACATCCATGTGCCAGGGAGTCCTGTGTCACACCCACCCACACCACCAGGGAAGGACAGACGGACACAAGTCCCCTCTGCTTTGGCTTCCACACCGTGAAGGCAGCAGCTCCCCAGGCAACGCCAACACCCTGTGCAAGCACATCCCAGGAGGGCAGCACCAAGCATCCAGGACGGTGAGCGGAGCATGGTGGAGCTCTCAGAGAAGCAAAATTTCCCGTCAACTTCCCCCCGCCAGTGGGGTTTGCCCCTCAGGTGGCAGGAGGGGACGGCTGAGCCAGTGACAGCGGGGACAGCCCCAGCCGGGCTATCAGGCTGCGGGGAAAGAGGATCAGCGCAGGGCTCGGCAACAACGGCCCCCAGCTGCCGGGCTCGCTCGGATATTGGAAACACATGTTCGCTGGAGAGGAGGAAAAAAAGCAGCTGAAAATCCACACAATTGCTGTTGGCCGGCGGGTGAGAGAAACCAGAGCGCGGCTGGAGAGGCTCCGCCGGGGGACACGGCAGCGGGGCTGCACAGCCCTGCCTGCGCTGCCAGGCACCCAACGCTCCCAGCCTCCCGCAGCCTCCGAGCATCAGATGTGCTTTTCAAGAGTTAAGCAGCCAGAGCGGTGAGGAAAAGCTGGAGCACAGCTAATGCTGCAAGGCAGACCTGCCGAGGCAGGGGCTGAAGATCCGGGCTGAGATTAGCGGGACCAACGCGTTAGACTGGCCTAAAAATGTCATCTCCCTTTGAAACCTTCCCTGCTTTATTGTACTCAACCATAAATGTTTCGTCAGCCCCTCTGCTCCTGATCGGTTACACAAGAGGGGCATAACTGGCCCATGCAGTCATTTTATTCCAGTGAAGGATGCATTTTTGGTCTACCCGCTGACAGAAGCAAAACAAAGTCTTTTCTATCGGAATAAATCTCCGCATGGAGAAGTGGAAAAGGCTGACATGAATCCAGTGCTGGAGGCTTAAGTTTACTTTTGAAAACAGACCCAAAAACATCCCCAATGCAGACAGAGCCAGGAGTGGAAGGAATTGACAGAAATCAAAAGGAAACTTGGGCCTCGTTTTATGTTGTGATACTTCAGGTCACGTTTTTCAAGACATTTTAAGCGCCCCAGATTTTCAGGGTGGGCTGTGTGCCTAGGAGGTGGAAAAAAAATCAAAACAGAAAAGGAAAAAAAAAAATAGAGTGACATCTGGGCCTTTTGATGTTGCCACTTGAGAAGTGCCAGAGCCAGGAGAACTCTGGGCTAAATAAACAGCATCCCACTTGCAGACTAGTCAAACAACCTACAAAATACCCTTACAGAGCGAGGGTGTTTGCTGCCTTGGAAGCACAAGGAAAACTGGCTTCTCCCCTTACAATGTCAGGGGCAAAGAAAAAAAAAATTATTGTTCTGCTTGCGAAAGTAGCCTCTCCATCCAGTTTGAGACTTGGTCCATCCTTGGTCAAGCAAGTCAGGTGACCACAGCAAAGCCAGCATCTCGCTGGAGCTCAGAGAGGATTTCATGGCCCCTCAGAAGAGGAAACACGGCATTTCTCCGGGGTACAGCAGCTCTGCTGTGCTATTGCAAGGGCTCCAGATGATATAGCCCTAAGGACAGCTTCCTCAAGTCCCAAAAAACACGGGAGGATCCCAGGCAGAACTGCCCTGATGGGACACAGGCGGGGGAAGGCCGAGGGGTGGCAGGGACAGCGGGGTACGTACGAGTGGCCCGTGGCTGGGATGAAATAAATACAGCAGTGCACCCGCGTGTCGGGGATCCGCTTCTTCCGGTTAATGTTGATCTCCTCCTGCAGGTACTTCTCGTACTGGTCGTTGATGAACTTCATGATGGGCTGCCAGCTGCAGGGAGAGAGGAACACGGGGTGGTGGGGTCGTGTGAGGGATCTGGACCACCCTGACCCTCCCACCCGGCCCGGCTGCGTGAAGCACAACCTGCAGAGCCAGGGACGCTCAGCATCTCATAAATCACAAACCTCACGTGTTCACTGCTTAGCAACTCCATGCACTGCTGCAGGAGGGGATTGACTGGCTGGTTTAGACAAGCAAGTGCCTAAAAAGTGCTCCCTTCTCTCCTCCTGTGGAGCAGGACAGCGCGGGGACCGTGCCCTGGCTCCTTGCACGGTGTCATGGCACAGGAGCACGAGCAGAATCAAGGCCCACAAGCCCAGCCCAGCTGGTGGTGGGGACAAGGTCCCTGCCATGAGCCAGGGGGCCCTCCTGCAGAGCCAGACACTGTGCCAGGGATCCTGAGCAGGCTTCAGCCTGCAGAGCCACATGAGCGGGGTCTGGGGACTGGCCCTGCTGGCACACAGCTGCTCCCGGCCACAAACAAAGGTTGTCTCATGCCTGGAACAGCAGGGTGTTTGTGGCTCTCCCAGGGAGCATGGCACTGCGCTGCCACCACAACAACCTCCTTCCTGCTGCCCACGGAGCAGGGGGGCACAGTGCCAGGCTACAGCCCCGGGCACGGGGTCAGGGTGTGCTGGGGCTCTCCTGCCTTCCCCCTGCACCAGCGCAGAGAGGCAGCTCACCAGTTCTCATTGTTGATGTGGTCCCCAAAGCCAGGGGTGTCGATGACTGTCAGCTTCATGCGGACCCCCTTCTCCTCAATCTCTGAAAGAGAGGAAAGCTGGTGTGTGAGGCGAGTGTTGACGGGTGCTCTGGCCAAGCCCACCCTCCCAAAATCAGCGGCAGGGCTGGAGCTTGCTCCCAGGGGAGAAATGCATCTTCGCAGCTCCTCCAAGGCACAAGTCAGCCCTCAAAAGGGATCCAGCACCATACCCACCCTGAAATGTCACCCCCACGGCCACCTCACTGGTCCCTTCCAACACAGTTAACTCAATGCCGATGAATAAATAAAAAATGGATGTTTTCTCAGCCCTGCAAGCATCTCTGGATGGTAAAAGCCCGTTCAGAGAGATGAGAGTGGAGGTTTATGGAGGTCCACAACCTCTGTGAGTTCCAGAGACACAAGGCAGAGCAGGACCTAAAGGCAAAGCAGCAGGTGGGACCTGCAGAGCCTCACCGTGAGTGATGGATTTGATTTCAATGGTCTTGGGGATCCGCTCCTCAGAAGTTGGCTGTACAGATTTCCGGCTGATCTTGGATTTGAAGAGGGTGTTGATTAACGTGGATTTCCCCAAGCCGCTCTGACCTGGAAGAGAGCAGGATAACCCAGAGTCAGCACTCCCTCGTTTCCGGGCTGTGCTGTCAGGGGCCAGGGGATGGGGCTGCTGACAGACTCGGCCTGCACCGGATCTGTCGGAGGGACGAGGAGCAGCTGCTCCCCTGCAGCTCCCCCGAGCCAAGGAGCTCGAGCCCAGCCCAGCCACGAGGATGCTGCAGGTAGCAAAGCCCCTCCCTGGCTCCAAAGCAGCTGGTTCCCGGCATCCAGGCAAAATCCCAGCAACCCCGAGGACAGGCAGACAGTGCTGCGCATGTTTGAAGGGCTGTGGTGATGCTCAGCAGGGCACGGGGACCAGGGAACCGCAGGAAGGAGTATCCCAGCTGTGTCCAGTGGCACAGGGAAGGCTTTGGAGCAGCTTGCCAAGCCTTTATCTGGACAGGACTAACAGCAATCCTACAAACCTCAGCCCTGCTGCATCTGCTGCTGCTTCCCTGACAGACTTGCTGCTGCAATCGGCCCAGCTGGCTGCACGCACACAGGTCCACGCCAGGAGCGTCTCTGAATCCCAAACAACACCCCAGGAAGCACATGAGATTCCACAACTTTAGAAAAACAGCTTTTAGAGAAGCATTTTCATGCTTCATATCCCAGAGCTGATGCTGATGTGCACGGAAAGGACACCAGCAGCTCTTGACTCTCCAGGAACAGCTGTCCCATGAGCTTGGAGAACAACTTCTCCAGAACAAAGAGAACAGAATTAACTCCTCAAAACCCAGGGAGAAGATGCTCTGTGCCCCCTGCAAACACTGCAGAGATCCTGCACACACTATGGGGACCCCACTGGCCCTGTTCCGCCAAGACAGTTATCATGGCATTGCCACCAGCATGTCCCTTGTCCCACAGAGTGTCCCTAAGCAGAGTCAGCAAGGGTTTCACCCACATCCTTCATGGTCCTGGCCCATCCAGCCAACAGCAGGGCCAACCAGCACTGGGCATCACCTCCTGGTACCACCCCACTCTCTGATTACAGCAGTCTTAGAGCTGAGTTTGCAACATCACCAATGGCTGCAGTCCAGCACAGGAAAACTCTGACAGCCACTGTCACTGCTGGGCTCTAAGAAACACACGGACCTGGCTGGGGGTGAATGCTCCCAGTCCTCTGCTGCCTGAAAATGCAGGGCCAGGCACAAACAGGTCTGGAGCTGGGCATGCAGAGCCAAACCAGAGCTCTCACTGCACCACTGCTCACCATGAAACGGAGCACCTGGGGAGAGGGGAAGGCGGGGTGACACACTGGGGACAGGTGATGGCACGGTGACACAGTGCCAGAGCTCCGGGCAGTGCCTCTCTGCGATCGTGTCTGTCCAAGCTGCTGGAGCTGCACTGCCTGGAAAGGGACCAGAGGTGAGAGCCACCAGCAGCCAGGATGTGATGTCCCATTGGCACCACAGCCACAGGCAGCTGAGCACAGGGCAGAGCCCCCTTCCAACAGCCCTGGTTTGCAGCCCACTGCCTTTCCTGGAACTGAAATCCAGCAGGGAAAACGCAGCTGAGCCTGGCCACCTCCGCTCTCCTTCCAGCTGCTTTGCGCCGAAAACTGAATGCAAAAGATGTGCTTTGGGGCTGGGATATTTTAAAGTTTGGACATTTTTCTTCATCTCTGCAGCTTTAGAGGACAAGGGGCTAAGCTGACCTCAGCCTGCAGCCCCCTCTCAGAGCTCCGGTTGGGATTGTGAAACCCTTTTGAACAGGGACCTTGCTACAGTGGGGAAAGGGTTTTCACAAAGCCCCATCACAGGGACAGGGTGAGGAGTGACCCCCGCACAGCAGCGATGCTCAGTTCCCACCTCCCCTGCAGGACAAGTCACCTCCTTTCTCCCTGCCCTCCTTTACGACAGAGATTGGAACAATTTCAACTCAAGGAGCAGCTTAGGCTGGATGGGAATAACGGAGCTAAAGCCACCCCGAGGGAAGAACAGCAGGATGAGGGCTGGCTGCTGCCCCTTCCCCGAGGTGCTGCTCCTCCCGCATCCCTCCCGCGTCTTCCGGGAGGGCCAGAGCTCGGCTTGTTTACGCTGCCCCGAATTCCCAGCCTGCAAACAGCCAGCCCAGAGCCTGCCAAGGGGAGAACAATGTTTTCCAGGCGCGCCGCAGCACGGGCCTTCATACCACACACAGCGCTGCCAAGGCAGAGCTGTTCCTCAGCACCCCTCCCTGCCTGCACAGCACACAGCTGAGGTGCTGAGGCAGCACAGCCCGCTCCTGGAGGGACGGGAGCCTCCTCCGGCAGGGAAACGGGAACTCAGCACAGGCAATCTCGCTTGCAGGCTCTCAGGACCAGTGCAGAGATTCCTCTGTTAGCAGCAAAGAGGTGGAGTTGTTAAAACACCTCCCAAGAACTGGTTCTGCACTGCCCAGCCTTGCTGGGATCACCCAGCCCAGGGAATCCTCCTCGTAGAGGGAGTGAAAGTATCAAAACGGGAAAGGCAGAGCATCCGCAGAGCTGGCTGGAAAGCCACAGCACACTGATACCTTTAGCAGAAGTAGCAAACTCTGGATCAGGCCCTTCCACAACCCCAGGCAGACCCCCAGACATCCCACAGGCATCACCTGTAGCCTTACACAGCTCCTCCCAGGAGGATAAGGGACGGTGAGATCCCATGACCATGCCACTGGTCATTGCCTGGGATTTACTCTCCTCATCCCCCTGCAGCTCCCCTGGGAGACACAGGCAGGGAGAGCTGCTGCCTGACCAGCCCAGCCCCAGGGAGCACAGCCCAGCTCACACAAGGGGCTCCACAGGACCAGGTCAGACATTAAGAGCTGGAAAAGAGCAGAAAAGCCTCATTTCTTGTCCCTTTTCCCCCTTGGCTGGTGTCCCACAGTATCTGCCCAGCTCTCCAGTACACCCAGCGTTTTGCAGGTCAGTGGCTGTGCCATCCCAGGCTTTGGGGGTCTGGGGGCTGCAGGAGCACAGACCCCCCAGCTGAAGCTGCAGGCAGAGCAGCAGCAATGCAGCCAGTGGTCATTAGCCCAGGAGAGCTAATGAACAGGAGCTCGTGGGCAGCACGATTTGGGCACTCAGCCCTCCCTCCTTGCATGTGGACACCCCCTGGGACACTCATCCCTGCTGTGCCACCCTGTAGGTCCCCAAAGGAGCCACCCAAGTGAAACGACTGAGCTATTGCAAACCCCTCCTGCTGGTCTTTACTGCCACCAGCAAATCACTGCTTTTGGCATTTCTTCCCCGGTACTTGTAGCAGGGCTGCCTGAATACAAAAAACCTCACGAACGGGAATTTCACCCAAATTGCTGGAAATACCAGTAAGGATGAGGGCTCTGGAATACCAGCAGCAGTGCAGCCCCTTTAGCCCTTGATGTGCTCTCTGACTGCTCAAACCAGAGCAGGACTCCCAGGACACCCTTTGAGGTGCTTTTCTCTGGGATGTGCCCGTGGATAATGCACCCCAAGACGCAGGACGATGAGGAGGACCATGGACCACATCACATCAACAGCTTTAACTCCAGCTGAACTCAGGCCAGCTCCTCGGGAGCAGGGTTTGCCGACTGCCAAGGCAGAGCCCCCAATGCCAATCCTGAGGAGGACAAACATCGCGGCGGGACAATGCCAACACCCGGCCGAGCACGCTGCGGGCAGCTGGCATGAGGGAACCACTCACCCACGACCATGATGTTGAACTCGAAGCCCTGTTTCATGGCTTTCCTCCTCAGCTGCTCCAGGATGGCGTCGATGCCCACATAGCCGAAGTCCGCAGCCGGCTTGTCCGGCCGCGCCGGCGCCGCCTGCTTGGGGCCGGCATCCCGCGGAGCGTCCGTCATGCCAGGAGCGTGGCTGGGAATGGCCTCTGGACCTGCGGGGGCAAGCACGGGGTGGTCAGAGGTGCTGCTCCTGGCAGGGGATCACAGGAGCTGCCTGCTGCATCCAAAGCAGGAGTAAAGCACGTGTAGAGACTCAGGGTACCGGCAGGCTGGGAGGGAGGAGGCGTGTGGGATCTTTCTCCACAATAATTACATTAAATTTGGGATTTCCTTTCTCCATTTACTGTGTTCACCTCGATCCCTGCCCGCTCCACCAAACCTGCCACAGCTAAGGGGGAGGCTGCAAAGGGGGTGTGAGCACATCAGGTCCCACAGCAGCTGATCTGCTGCCACAGAGCAGGACCCAGCACCCAGAAAGTCCTCGGCCCACGTCTGGGAGCGACAAAGGCTTTTAGCCCCACAGCCCTGTGCCCGGGCACTGCTGTGGGACTGGCAGACCCACACATCCCGCTCCTCCGCACCACTGGAATTACAGCACCGTGCAGACTGCTGGTGTGAACAACTCAGCCACATTCTGGGGGGGAGCGGGATGGCTTTGCAGACACAGGGAGTCCTTGGCATCCACTGCCACGTGCGCTCCTCGAGCTCCAGCTGACGCAGATCAGAGGCTGCCGGCCCTGGCTTGTGGAAAACCCAAGACATTTGCATCAAGACGGGCTGTGCCAGACAACACCCACGCAGCCACGGAGCTTCTGTGATCTCGCTCTAATTCTGTCCATATCTGCTCAGAAACCCAAACCCTTCAGCCTCCCTCAGAGACACGGTGCCTGTCTGCCCTGCAGGGCGCTCCAGCCTAACAGAGCTCTTCAGAAGAAGCAAATGCAAAACTACTGCCTCAGCCAACAGCTCTATAAGAAAAACCAGGGAATTACCTACTCCCCCAGGCACCAGGCAGGGGCATCGGGAAGGACAAAGTGCCCCATGTGCCCCGAGGTGATGCAGCCTTGTCCCCTGCCAGCCCCAGCTGCTCCGAATCACCCACAGAGGATCCAGCAAATATCCCGAGGGCAGAGCGTGCACAAAGTCAGCCCAGACCCCTGCAAGCTCCTGGAGGCATCAGCCACGTGCAGCACGCTCCTCTGATCCGGGCACAGAGAGGGAGGTTTTAGGAAAACACACTTCTAAGAGCTCTCCCCACCCCAGGCTGCTGCTGCTCAGTGCCGGGGTGCCTGCGGCCACCAGCCTAAGCGAGCATTTTGTTGTTGCTCAGTGTTTTGCAATGCTTATTTATTATTTTTCAATCGTTTATTATTACTAATAAAAACATTATTATTTGCAAAGTCCTCACCCCTCCAGACAGCAGCACAGCTCTCAGCTCGTCTCACCCCAGTTACTCCTGGCCTTTGATGATGTGCTGCCTGCTTTTCTCTCCCTCCCTCTCTCTGTAGCAGTGTGGCTGGGCCAAAGGGGCTCCTCCAAACACAATCCCATCATTCCTTCGCCTCTGGCCATGTCAGACCGGACCCTGCTGGGGTCTGTGAGGTGGAACCGCTCCCTTCCTGCAAGCACAGCACACTTCCACGTGCTTAATATAGGCCAAGCAGAGAAAAAAAAAAATAAAAGGAAGAAAAAGCAAACCTAGAACTAATCCCAAAGACTGCTGGGTCACTTTGAACACTTTTTTCCAACCCTCAGTACTGGGCTGTGTAGCTGAGAGTTACTCACAGAGCTGCTGGAGAGCAAACACGCTGTCCCTGACAGACATGGGAGCATCCAGGAGGGCTGCACAGCTGGAACTGCACTGCCACGGGGAGCAGGAGCGCTGCACAGCTGGAACTGCACTGCCACGCTGCCACTCGCAAAATCAACCAGCCCGGCCTGCCCGAGGCCTCACCACAAATCCCAAATTAGCCCCGTTCCAAAATGGCAAAGCCAAAAGTAGAAAAAAAATCCCTGCATAACACTGAAAAAAAAAAAACCCAACAAAACGGCAACTAAAATCATGTGGAAAATATGCTGCCAGCAGCAGCAACGCCGGGTTATGCAATGGGTTTAACTCCTCCAGACACCACTTGTGTGCATGGGACAGCCCCAAGGATGGGAAGGCAAACTGGGACACTGGGGCAGGTAAGGTGCAGAGAAATTAAGAAATTAAATAGAGCAGAAAGCCACTCTCCACTCGACAAAGGCCAGGAGCATCTCCAGCACCCCAAGGAGCAGTTGGCAGCGTGCAGAGGGGCTGACCTGTCCCTGGGCAGGGGGATGTGCAGGCAAACTGTCCTCAGCTCGGGGAGCAGACACTCTGTGGCCCTCAGGAAGAGAAGGAAGGCTCAGGGTTCCCCAGGCTCCAGCCAGACCAAAGCCACAGGAAGAGCAGCAGCCCCAACAGGGCAGCCCATGTGCTTCAGCTGCTCTGTGGGGAACTGGTGATTTAAAGCACCTGGGTCCTGACGGAGGAAAAATACAATGAAAATCAGTATATTGCAGCTAGGAGTGTCTGCAGCACAGCAGGGATGCAAAGCTCCCGATGCCCCAGCAGCACCAGCGAACTCCCAAGGGAAATGCCACAACTCAAACGTACAATTTTTGTTTCAGCTTCCCAGCACTGAACTGGTCTTTTCTTAGCAAAAACTCCAGTGCCACACTCGGCTCCGAGGGGTTTGTGCCAGCAGAAGGAAGATGCAGCCAAACCACAGGAGTACTCGGTGGCACACAGGGATGCTGTGCCGGGTGGCAGGGAGCGCTCCCAGGAGCCACTTGTCTAAAACAGAAAGAGCCTAGAAATAAATTGGAGCAGAGCAGTGGATGCCTGGGATGCATCATGGGCACATCCTGGATTTGTCTGACCTGCTGTGCTCTCTGAGGGGACGGTGTCAAACCTGTGGTGCTGTCAGAGCCAGTGTCACCGAGCTGACCCTTCTGGAGCCCTGCAAGGAGGGATGGGTTAATAAATACTAATTACTATCTGAAATCCCTGAATCCCTGGCAAGAGCAGGACCAGACCTCACATGCCATTACTACAGCAGTGTCACCATAACTCAGCTGTTGTCCCTCCCATGAGGGGACATTGCTTCACTGATGGGGCAGAGCTCAGAGCCTGCAGCTCTCTCCCACTCGAGTGCTCCTGGATAAACATCAAGCACATGGGAACAGGTGCTTGTGCCATATTTAGACCTCCCCTGCCAGGGAAACCCTGTCCACGTGGGCACAGGAGTGGTGGAGATGGTCAGGGCAGCGCTGCACCGAGCGGGGACAGAACCAGAGCTCTGGCTCGGGCACGGCTGACTCAGGACAGCTGCTCCAAAGTTGATTTTGCCAAAGACTCGGGGCTGTTGCTCTGTAATTGATGTATGTCAGACACGAGCCAAAGCCAACATCTGCGAAGCAGCAGATGAAAGGCACCCCACGGGGAGGGAAGCCTCTGGGAGCCCCCCGGGGACCCTCCTGCTCCTCCAGCCAGCTGGACGCCGTGTGCCGTGGGACGGGCTTGGCCAGGGGCTGCTGGAGCTGCTGCGCTGGTGCCACGAGGCTGCCACAGCCCCGGACACCGCGGGCAGGGCATGCAAGGACAGCCATGGGCTCCCCCAAAACGCCGAACCCAGGGGCTGGTAATCCTCCCCGAGGATCTGGGATAGGGATCTGCAGGAGACTGGGGCTTCACTGCAGGCACACAAAGGTTAAAGAACTCTCGCAGGGGCTGAGCTGGGAATGCCTCACCCATCCCAGGTCCTGGCTAGGCCCAGCAGCTCCATGCTCTGCTGGGGATCTGGGAGAGCAGAGATGCTCTGGAGCGGGGTTGGTCACAGACCTGGGGCTCAGCAGCTGCACAGAGCAACCGGAGAGAGGCCGGGAGGCTGCACCTCTGCCATGGCCACCTGAGAACAGATCCAAACCAATGCACACTCTACGGATGCACGCACAATCAAGGGCAAAATGGCAACGCTTGGGGAGTAAATCCAAGAAACACCCCTCGGATGCCAGGAACACCAAGCACTGGTCACCTTTTGATGATGCTGCAACCAGTTCTGCAGAGCTACAAGCACCCAGAAGACCGGGACACTGTGGGTAACTCCCCTTCCCTCCACACGACAGACGCAGGAAATACCATGGGCTCCCAGATTTGTGGGATGGGTTCGTGCAAACTGAGAGCAGGTTCAGAGCAGTGAACAGTGGTGTGAAAGCACAGCCCGGACAGCTGAGTATCCACGGGTGTTTTCAAGGGAGAAATGTGAATCAACCAACCTTTCAATTTTTGGGAGCAGCTCCCTTGGAGAATCATGCCTGTAGGGTGTCACAGAGTCATTTTTAGCTCTGAAGAGTGCATCTCCAGCTCCTGGTTAAGGACAGCTGGCTGTCGGGACTGCGGCACGCACGGCCTCCAGGGCCTCTCCCCTCGGCACACTGAGCCACTGACCACAGGCCATGGCAACTGATCCAACCTGCGGAGGAGGTGGCAGAGCCTGTCCCTTCTCAAGGGACAGCAGGAGTTGGGAGGGAGGGAATCAGCACAGCCAGGACTGGATGCAATCCCAGCACGGCCCGGGCAGTGCTGATTATTTTCAGCCACCCAGTCACTGCCACTGAGGGATCCCCTGGTGCTGAACGTGGCAGGTCCCTGCTGGACGTGTGGGTGCCAGTGAATGTGAGGCACAGCTTAGTCCAAAGCTGGGGTGGCTCAGCCCGGCACACAGAGCCAGTGCCACAGACCCTGTGGCACCAAATTGCAACCAAGGGACGTTCCTATTATTCCGCTGCAATCACCAGCACCTGGCTGGCACTGCCAGGCCCGAGCTGGAGTCTGTCCCTCGCACCCCTGGGCATCGGGCTACACTTTCAGGCTGGCCACCAGCCCAGGCCCACCTACCAACCAGTTATGTTTCCTTCTCAGCTTGCATTTCCACCTGGGTGCCAACAAACATGACCCAGAAACAGCAGAGTATGCTTAACTCCTCTTCATTAGACCAAATCCACCCAAGAGCTGCCAGAGAGGTGTCCAGGCGCCTCCTGAGAGCACAAGATGCTCCAGGCTTGAAGCTTTTTACTCAGGTGGGGAATAAACCCGTTCGCAGAGTTTAAAAAAGGGAGCAGTGATTCCTGCTTTGGAGTGAGCGCTTCCACAGGCGACCAGTCGGGGCCACAGCCCTGAGCCACAAGTCATGGGCACGCATCACGTGCAGGTCGAGCTGTTCCCACCAGCCACATGCGCTTCCGTCCTCGCTCACTGTGTGCTTCCCCTCCCGCTCCGGAAGCCCGGCAGCCCCTGCCCTCTGCAGCTCAACCCTCCTGGCTCTTTTATTTACATGAGAGGGATGCTTCAGGGCTCCCCATCACTGCTTCCCTTCCTATCTTAAACCCTCCGGCTGCTGTAGGCTCTGGTTACCAGCATGTCTGGGCTGGGATGCAGGAGCCCACCCTGTGGTGCCAGCTCCACAACCTCAAGCTGCTGCCCGTGGCTCCATCGCCAGCTCCTGTGCTGGCTCGGATGTGGCATGAGGCTGACCATCACCCTGCCCCGGTCCGACACGTGTAGCCCTGGCAGCACAATCCACAGTCCTATGTCCTCATTTCTCCAGCCATGTGAGACAGCAGCTCTAAACCACTTACAAAAGCCTGCAAAGAGTTGTTAGGCTGATCTCTGTGTTTAAAAAGGAGCAGATGATCACGAACAACCCCAAGTCTCGGCTTGGGTATGCAGAGGTCTCTGGCCATGTGGCCCCAGTGATTTCCCTCTGTAAGGAGCTTCCCCTGGAGCTGGAGCAAGGCTGACCCCAGAGCAGCCCTCCCTCGCTGGGAACGCCCCATGGAGAGGAACCTTCCTGCACACAGCTCCCAGAAGAAGCTGCTCCATCAGCTGGCCACATGTAGCCCACGCCAGCGGCCAGCACAGCCCTTGCTTCCTGCAGAGAGGCTCAGGGTGCCCATGCCCAGGAAGGTCCAAGGACACCCACAACACTGATCCCATGGGGGCTCTGAGGATGGGATCCACTCCCACCCCTGCCCACTCACCCTGGACGATGGTACGCAGCACAGGAGGGACACGGGGACCCTCCCCAGCCCCCAGCCAAGAGAAAGCACCCTTCACTCCTGTCACCACTGCTCTGCACAGCTCTGTGCTGTGAAAACAAAGAGCCAGGCAGCGCTCCCCAAACTCAGCTTGTCCAGACAACACTGCAGAAGGAATGAGTCCGGCCAAGCCCCAGGAATGGGCACCGGGCACGGCTCAGTGTGCCCAGGGCTGCCGAGCCGCGCTCCGGGGCTGATGCCCGCGTCCCACGAGGCACTGAATGCAGCTACGGCAAAGAAAGGAGTGAGCCAGAGGGATTCACATCCTGGGGGTTGCAGTTCGGCTTTCCTTTTCTTTTCTTTTCTTTTCTTTTTTTTTCCTATTTTTTTCTCCCCTTTTAAATTTTTTTTTCGCTTGGTTTTTTTCTTTGAAGGGTAGGGTGGTATGGATTTTCATTTAATTTCTTTGTTTGTTTTTTTGTTGTTGTTTTCTTTCTTTCTTTCCTAAAGGCAGCTGCGCCCCAGACGCCCCGCGAGCCCTTTAGCGGGGGCAGCAGCCGGAGCAGGGCGAGCAGGGCAGGGGACAAGGGGGGACCCACTGGGGCAGGGCAGGGGACCAGGGGGTGCCCCCCAGGCAGGGCAGGGGTCGATCTACTGATCCCTATTGATCCCTATTGATCCCGGACAATGCCGGCAGCGCGGCCAGGCGGTGCCGAGCAGCGGCCCCTCTTGTAGGGCACAGCGGCGGCAGAAGGGGGCCGGGGGCCGAGCCTCCCCAACACGCGGTGCCCCTGCCCGGGGACCCCCTGCCCCGGCGGGGAACCCCCACACCGCGCCCCGCTGCCCTCCGTGGGAACCGCGGCGCCCACCCCCCACGCTTTCAGGCCCTTCCCCGGGATAATTCACCCCAAAAAAGCGCTTCNCCTCCCCCATCACCCTGCCTCCTCCCCCTGCAGCCCAGCCCGGGGGGATGGAGCCTCTTCCCGGGAAGTTGCTTCGCCCCCGGGCGGTTTCCATCCCCCCGCCGCTCCCGGCCCGGCCCGGCCCAGGGGGGCCCGCAAAGGGTGAGAGGAAGAAGAGTTTGGGGGCACGGCTCACTCCGGCTCCGCGCAGGACGTGCGGGGAAACTTGCACGGGAAAGAGAGAGGCTGGGACAAACGGGGCGGCCCCAGGCCTGGAGGAGCCCAGTTCACCCAGTGCTCCAGGGACGAGGGCCAGGGTCTCATCCACATCCCTGTCCCTGAGCCCAGGGAAGCCTTTTGCTGTCTAGCACCCCGAACTCCTCCAGCAGAGCCCCAGAGCAGTCGCGGGTGGGTGTGAGCGCTGGGAGCGCGGCCTCACTTTGCTCTGCAGCTGGTTGAAGACGTCTGGGCTGCATCTCACATCCGCCAGGACGAGATGTCAACCTACCCCCACGGGCACGGCTGCTCTCTCAAACGATGTCAGTGAAGCTGAACGAAGATAGTAGCTGTCGCCACAAGTCCTTCCTGCCTTATACCTTGATCCCAGAGCGTCCCCACCACCTCTCTCCCACCAGCGGAGGGAAGGGCTAGCCACAGGAGGGAAGCTGCCATGCTCACGGGGCCGGGGACATGCTGGGCTGCACCATCCGGCCCCGCTCCCTCCAACACACACCTCGATGTGGGGTGAAGTCCCCTCTGTGATGTCCAGCAGTGGTGGTGGGACTCTCTCCTGTCACAGACAGGACGAAGCCAACCTCCCTCTTTTGGGCTCCTGGGTCTGACACGTTAATCGGACCTACCCTACGACCTCAGGACTTTTTCCCTGCACTTCCCAGATTTGCGTTCCCAGAGAAAGGCCTGCAGGTGACGAAAGGGTTAAGACAGATGTGCACATCTGCAGTCTCCAACACCCAGAGGACTCCATTTCCCACGAACCGCCCCTGCCCAGCCTGCAAGCCCAGGGCTAGTACTTGTACTTCCTTTCTGAGCTGTTACCAGCACCACCAGCCTCTGCCACACTTGATGCCAGCCCTGCCACCTGTGCCCGTGGCATCACAGCCCCCCTGCTCTGCCTCCTGCCTGTGGCTCTAGCAGGGCTGTCACCTTCCCTCTCCACTTGTGCACCACCAGCAGTGGCAGATCTTCCTCCACCCAGCACAGCCACCACACACCAGGCTGGCAGCAGCCCATCCCCACCCTGCTGGGCTGGCAGCACCCCTCCCGTGATGCCCAGCAAGGCTGGCATAAGCTGCTCTGCAAAAGATGGGTGCTCAGGGGGGCAAGACCCACATCTCCCTACTTCAGCGAGTACTTCACCACAAATACCAGTTTCTGAGAAACCTCCACCCAGCACCCAGGCAGGAAACCCAGCCTCAATCTGCTCATGCTGCAGCTGCGCGCAGCTTTCTGCCAGATTACACCACTTTTTACGACTTATTAAAGCTTTAACCCCTATCAATGGGCATTAGTGTTTTAATCTCTCTAATCTCCAGGAAAATCCAATGCTAGATGCCAAACCGGGCTTGCCCGAGTAGCGGCTGGGTCTGTTTGCAAGTCACTCCAGCCTTGTTTTAGCTGGAGAAAGGCAGGAAAAGGCTGTGCCCAGCTCACTTAGGTGCTGTGTGTGCACAAAGAGTAAAGGGAGGATCTCAGGTGCGTGTGGGCTCTGCAGATGCAATGTGCTCTTCCTGTTCCTGCCATTAAGTTGGCCACATCTGGGGCTGTGCAGGAGTTAAACATCAGCACAGGGTTCATGTGCCCAAACCACGATCAGCAAACAGGGGTGAGCACGACATGCTCAGCCACGGGAACCAACTCCTTGCTCCTTGGTGTTAATTTTTTTCAGATTGAAATCATGGGCATACTTTAGTCTTGCCTGTGAGGGAACAAAAATAACCACAGAAAAGTTCTCCCTGTGGTCACTGAAGCTCTGCAAAGACATTTCACAGAATCACAGACTGGTTTGGTTGGAAGGGACCTTAAAGACCATCTAATTCCACTCATGGGCAGGGATACCCGCCCTAGACCAGGTTCAACCTGGCCTTGGACACTGCCAGGGATGTGGCAGCCACAGCTTCTCTGGACACCCCCTGCCAGGACCTCACCACCCTCAGGGAAAAAATCGCAGCACACGGGAACTCAACACTGTGTACAAGTTGTTTCCCAGATTAATTAATAGAAAATATTTTGTTTCAACTCGTATCTCGTCCTTCCCAGGAGCAACAGGTGGTGAGGGAGCAGCTCAGAAGGACAACAAAGTGTCATCCTTGGCCTCACAGCAAGCGCGGCAGGGCTTTGGTAGCACTGCTGGTCCCCAGGACGGCTCTCGGTGACTTTGGGGTGTTTGCACAGCGGAGGCACTCCCAGAGTGACAAACAGCCAGCTCTGGGATTTGTTCTTACAGGAACATCTCCATTCCTGAAAGGAGAACAGGGCCCTGCCTGTGCTTCCCCCACTGCTCATTTCTGGCTCTGAGCACGGGCAGGACTGACAGGCAGAGGAAGGAAGCAGCTTTAGCCCTATAGTGCAGATGAACTGGAGAGGGATTAAGTGACTGGCCCAGGGTCACACAGAAATCTTACAGCAGAGCCAACAACTGGATCCAAATCCCCTAATTAAGGGTTTTAAAATCACAAACTCATTGTTCTTCTCTTAGAAAAAACTAATAATCAGAGTTAGGAGCAATTCTAAAGAGGCCCAGTGCTGCTCTAAGTTGTACCAAGGGATTTGAACTAACTACAGATCCAGCTTTTAGTCTTGCAACTAATCTGAAATATTACGGAAGATTCCTGCCTGGCTTACACAATCCAATCTGTACTGCTTTACGGGACACCCTCGCAGTGAAAGCAGGTCCCCCTGTCACAGCCACACCGCACAGGGCTGGTAGGGCTCGCTGCAGAAGGTGGTTCAGCGCTGATGCTCAGGGAGACAGCAGGGAGGGTTTCAACAGTCCCTGAGTTTTGGGGACAATCCCAACCACAGTCCTTTGCAGCAGAGAACTGCCCAGCAGCGGAGCTGTCCCCCAAAAGCACTGCAGCTCTCCCCTGTGCCGGGCAATGCTCTGCCCTCGGCCAGCTCCGACCATAAATCCCCAGCTTTGAGGAATAACCAAGATCTGCAAGTGAAGACAGCTTCACCAGCACTGTCCAGCCTGCGGGCAGACCTGCCAACAAACTCACTTCATCCCAAGCTGCCCAGCTCTTAAGAAAACATCAAATCCCTCGGGCACAGGCAGCATGAGCAGGATGTTCTCTCACAGGAGTGCTGAAGGGACATTTCCAATTTTACTGCACCCAGCAACCCCCAGTTAAAAGTGCACCATTAGGGCTTAGGAAATAATTTTATTCTTTCAATATTGCTGCAGTGCTGACCACCTGCCAGTCCCCAGTGACTTTGACAGACAGATGGAAATTCTGCCAGCTATATTTATAATCTCAGATCAATAGCAGAATGATATGCAGAGACCTTGGTGAAGCACCAGCAAACTCAGTGGAAAGCAACACGACCGAGAAAAGGACAAGAGCTTGCAGACCACAGGACCAAAATTTAATTTTTTTAGCACTGAAAGAGACACCATCACCTCTAGCAGGAACAGAAAGGCTCCCCCAATGCCAGGAACATCTAAAACCAACCCCAAAGTTTTTCTAAGAGCCTGAGTGCGGGTCTGCAAGTGTTACCACCCAGAGAGGGCTCTGGCAGGCAGCCACCACGGTCCCTGCAGCACGTGCAGGGTAACTCCCCAGAACATCTCTAAGACCCACAGATCAGTGACATTTCCTCCCCTCTGGCTGTACTGAACTCCCAAGTCAATAGGTGATGCTGGTTTTTTTCTTTTAAACTACCAGGTTTCCGGCACTGAACAGCTCCCATGAGCAGCCATGTCAGACACACCTCCGTGTCTATGCCAGCAGCTCCTTCATGAAAGCAGCTCTTTGGTGGCTCAAATCTCCCTAGAGAAGGAGGGCAGTGAAGCAGCACTAACATGGGGTGCAGGCACTGCCAGGAGCATCCAGGGCCCTCCAGAGCTCAGGGACCAACCACGAGCCACCCCTCCATGCCCTGGCCAGGAGCAGGATCCAGACCCTCCGGCATCACTGCACCGTGGCTGTTCTGCTGAACCCACAGCACACCCAGCACTGTCCCAGCTTCCACCACACCAAAATCCAAGAGTGTCCTCCAGCTGGACATCTCCAGACCGCTCCCACTCTCCAGGAAGGAAGGAAGGAATTGCTTCACACGCTGTCACCAGCCGTCACGCGCAGCTGGCACCGTGTCCTTGGCGTGAGTCACCCGCTCCCTGGGGAGGCCGTGTCACATCCCAGCAGTGTCCCTGCAGCAGCCTCCCTTCCTCTGGCACATTCCTGCTGCGGAGGATCTGCAGCACCTGCTCCCCTTGAGTGGGGCAGGCAGGAGGCTACTCGCTGTGCTTGAGCAATCCACCATTTTCCAGCTTTGCTAGGAAGTCACTCCACAGTCACAAATATTTGGAAAAAGCAAGAAAGAACCCCATTCCTCCCAAATTCCTTTTCCCTCGCAGGCGGCACTGGTTTGGGCACTGATGTGCTGGTTTGGACAGACACAAAGCACTCTCAGCATCTCCCAGGCGCTGCCACGGCCTCAGCTCTGAGCACAGGCTTTGCTCAGCAGGGACAGGTCTGCCCTGGCACCAAAACGCTGCTGCTCAGATCCCTGGGCCAGCTCTGCAGATGGCACAGCCCAGCCATGCCCAAGGAAGCACGCTTGGCTCCTTTGGCTGCTTAGGAGCCATCCTCACTCCTCCTCCTCAAGGGCATGATCTGCTCCCCAGACACCCCCACAGACTATCACAAAGGACAAATTATCCCCAAAAGGGGTAAAGCAAAACTCTCTGCATCTCACCCCACCGGCATCCCAGAGCCCCACTCCAGCAAACCCCCGCGCCCTGCCCCGTGGAGAGAGGGGAGCAGATGGAGCCTACACAGAGCTCACACATCAAGGGGCATCTCACAGAGCCCCAGCATCCTCCTCCACCACCTCTGCTCCTCTGCACGGTCAAAGCAGACCCAGCAGCAGGGGCAGAGGATGAGTTTGGTGAAAATAAATCACCTTTGCAAGTGAGAACAGCAGGGAGCAAAACATTCGACCGCCCGAGTCACCCCCAAACTTGCTCAAGTAGTTTAAACTGTTTCACCCAAAAATGGCATCTCCTCTCTAGATGGGGAGATGCCCTGGCAGTGGCACAGAGATGCTCCAGTGCTGCCCAGGCAGTGGCGTCCCCAGGGGTCACAGCATCCCCCTGCTACAAACCAAACTGCAAAGAAGGTGCTGGGGTGTCCTAATGGTCCCTGCAGGCCACGTGCAGGGATACACGTCCCTGCAAGCTGCACGTTATGGGCCCTTCTCTGTCCTTTGTCTGCTGCCCCTTTTAAACCTATAAACGCCGTTTGGAGGTGAAGAAGAAAGAATTTAGGGCATCCTAACCCTGAAAAGAAGGAAAACTACATTCAAGCTGCCGGGCTGTCTCCTGCAGCTTAATTAATAACAACCCATCCCCAGCAAGCTGCTGCAAAGCCAGCTGTCTCCTCAGATGGAGGTGCCTTGCTCCGAATAATAGTGCTTTGTATTTTGATGGGAAAAGGTCAGGAGGATGGTGGGAGGAGGAGCTCGGGTGGGAGGGAAATGCGTTGCTGCCCTGCAGTTCCCGACGCCGTGAGCGAGTCCCGCTCGGTCCCCATCTGCTGCTGGGTCACATCTGGGAGGTGGTGGCACCCCCCCATCAGCCTCGGGGTGATCACGTCCTAAACCTCAGCAGAGAGAGGGACACGGGGAGAATTCAGGCCTGTGGGAGGCCCGGGGAGCTCCTGATGCCACTTTGACATGGTGCAGGACCCCCTCTGGGGAAATCCCTGCTCTGCTCTTATCAGGAGGCTCTCTGATAAGAGCACAGGATCAGCGCTGCAGGGAGCCAGCACTGTGTGCCCCTGGCAGCTTCTGCAGGCCACCACAAAGGGACGTTCCCTGCTGCCATTTGGCTTTTGCAGAAACAAACAAGCCAAGCCAAGGCCCAGAGCAGCAGTGGAAGAATCCAAGGTGATGCAACAATGCGGCACAGAGGGGAAACAAAGTGAAATGGACCCAAGCTCTGGGTGTGAGATGCCCACAGCCACCAGACTCCAGGGCACGGCCATGAAATCACCTCCATTTCTGCTAGGCCACAGAGCCCAGCACCGAGTACCAAACCAAGACACCTCCTTGGATCCCGGGCACCAGAGCCGAGGGCTCCTGGGATCCCTGCGGGTGCTCTCTGCCTGCCATTGCCCTGCTCCTGGCTGGTTATCCAGCCCTCCAGCTCTCGTGGAAAAGGGATGCTCCTGCCTCAGCCCAGTGCCAGCGCCAGGCTGGGCACTGGTGCCCGGGGAGCACCACTGACACAGTCACTGCCCTCCGAGGAGCACACAGGCAGCTCTTGTGCTCCGCCAGCTGGCCTGGCCTCTGCTCTCACTGTCACTTTTGCCCCCTCCTTGTCCCACCCATGTCCCTCTGTGCCATCCGGGCAGCTTGGGGCTGTCCCAGCATGGAGATGCCTCTGGTCCCAGTGCAGGACTGGGGTGCAAAGTCCCACCCATTTATCCTGGGGAATAAAGAGAGACTGAAAACGGCAAGGAAAGGCAGCGGCAAGCAGCGTTAGGGCAGGTCCCTGTCCCACAGACGTGTCCCCTACCCAGGCACCAAGGCTTTGCACTTCATCCCACAGCTGTGCAGGGGGAGGACACAGCCCACAGTGCCCCCGCTTCCACCCCAGGAAAAGGTCTCTGTTGCTCAGCAAAGGGCCATTCATCACCAGGACTGTGTGGGATGACAAAGGGTTAACCCACTGCAGCTGGGCCAGAAATACCATCCAGGACAAAGAGAGACTTCATGTCACCCGCATCCGCCCAGCACGAGGAAAAAGGGGCCTTAATCCGATTCCCAAAGAAAATGTGGCTTTTACAGCCCCGCCTGGCCAGGCCCCTCCAGCAAGTTTTGCATCTACAGCAAGAGGTAACCCAGCCTGAGTTTAAGGGGCCAGGAAATAGGAAGGGAATCACTTTTCCACAAGTTTGTGAGAAGGGAGAGCTGGATGGAGGCAGCTGGACCCAGGCAGCATCCCTGCAGCAGGACCACAGGGATATGGATGTTTTAGGAATATCTGATGGCCCCAAAGCACCCCTAGAGCAGCCAGAGCTGGGCAGGGGTCTTCAGGGGATTTATCAGGGACTGAAGAAAGCACCACAGCTGATTTCCCACCGGCTGCACCCCTTCCTAGCGATCACCAGTGGCACAGGGAGGGACCTCTGAGCACCCCAGCACCGCCTGGTATTTTGGGGATGATAAGGATGAGCCAGCAGAGATCTTCAGGGCATTAATGCAGAACCCTGCCTCGTCCCCACAAGGACAGGGACCCCAGGGAACAAAGCCAGGGGTGCTGCTGGGAAGCAGACAGCTCTCACACCCACTAAATGTGGATGAACCGTCTCTGCCTTCGCCTCCAGGCTGCCAGCCGGGCACACATCCCACAGTGCCACGTCCCTGCCCGAGTCACAGCTGCGTCCCTGTGGCAAGTGGGGTTTGCCAGCCTGGCCCCTCTACCCTGTCACCTTGAAATGCCACATGCCCACTCCCAGCCTGATTTTTGGGCAGACACCTCCAGGATGCCACTGAGCTGTATTTGCAAGATTAACTCTTTTAATCCCATTTTGGTGATTATTTTTTAACAAACGAGGTAGCTTTATTGTACTCTACTCCACAGAGCCTGACAAATTTTGGGGATAAATGAAATAAAGTCCAGTTGAATTCAGCCATAAGATCACAGCACTCAGCAGGCTCAACCCCAGGAGAACCAGCCTTCCCTTTCCCAGCCCAGCCTTTCCCCTGTACCGGAGCAAAGCTCAGCCACGTTACCCAAGGAGCAGCAGTTTCACCCAGCCCCAGCACAGCTTCCACAGGGCTGCACGCGGCGTCGGGGCCGTGCGGAAATCACAGCGTTTAAAACCACAGGCTATAAAAATTCCACCGTGCTCAGGGAAGGGAAGTCTGGATTCCCCGTGGAGAGGCGTCCAGGAACCGCTGCTGCCGGGTTATTGGCCACCAAGCCATTAGACCCTGCCACATGTGCATACCTCGAGCTGTGGCCAGCACACCCCGGTGAGAGGGTACGTGCTGAGGGGCTGTGGGGTCAAACACATTCAAACACCACCACGGAGCTGCCCACGAGCCCCACGGCCACACAGGGGTTTTGATCTCAACACGGGAAATCATGGATGGTAATTACAACAGCATGGGAGAGGTCACAGCTCTATCGCAGTCCTCCGTGTGTTCCAAATTTATTTTATCTGTCGTGACACGTCCTTATCTGCACTCAGGATGCCCTTACAGCAGGGCACACACCCTGGACAGCTGTACTCCTCCTGGATGCTGTATCCTACAAACTGGAACCACACCTGGACAAGGCAGCAGCGCTTCGGTGTTCACACATAATCGCAATTCTTGCTTTTTTGCATATTTACCTTGCCTCAGAACCAAAGCTCGGCCCAGTGTTGCCTGCACGCACAAACGCCCCATTTCTGGGCTCACCGATCTCCCAGGGGAATTTAGTCCGACCACCCAACAGTCATCAGCACCAGGAAACCCAGGACTCTCAGGCAGCACATGTCCAACAGCAGCGCAAAATCCCCTCCCACCCCAGAGCTCCACCACCACTCTGCTCCCTCCGCCGCACCCACCATCCGCAGCAGCAGGAATTCAATAAAATTAAGCAACTCTAACCCAAAACTTGCCTGGCGCTATGGGAGGCCGTTCCTGTACTCCTCTGCTCCGCGTGTTCCCGCAAGCTGACCCTGGAAAGCAGTAGCAGCAAGCCCAGCGTGCCGTGCAGGACACGCGGCCGCTCAGCTCAGGGACGGCTGGATATCCGTGGCTCCAAAGAGGGAGTTTTGGGAGAGATGGAATGACCTGCTGTTTACAGAAGGGCGGACACAACACCTATGAAATCCCCAAGAAATCCTACGTAAACAGCTCGGTGCGTGCTGGAAGTCACAGCACAGGGCAGCAGTACCGGCCCCATTGGATCCCAGCTGCTCCCCCGGCCACGATCTGCTCTGGCAGAGCTGAGATCGTCTCAGCCCTGAATACGTCAGCCCAGATCCATCCCGGATGCTCCTTCCCTAAATGAAGTGTGGTCACACTGCGATGGATATAAAAAGCCCAGCCTGAAATCCTCTGGCGTGAAGCCTTTCCTGCAGCCCCGGCTGCTTCCAAGGGCTGTTTGACAGGGAGACACTGGGATACAGAGGGAAAGAGCAGTTCCCGGGGGCTCACACTTGCACAGCCCGGGCTGCCATGCCCAGCACCCCCAACCTCTGCCAGACTAAGGCAAGAGGGAAAACCCCTGTGCTTGGCAAGTCCAGGGGGTCCCACTGCGTCACCTAAACATCCATGTCACTGTCAGTGGGCAAACAGCCATCGGGACCGGTGAGGCAAGGATGCAAAGGGGCCATTCAAATTATTAGAAAAAAAAGAAAAAGAAAGAGGGGGAAAAAAAAAAGTGAGGCTCGGAGCTGGGCCGGTTTGCAGAGCTCCAAGGCTGCGACACAGCCCTCCCCACCATGCTGTCCCCATCCCCACAGCATCCGCATCCCCTGAGTGGCATCATCCCTCATAGTGTCCCCATCCACGTGGCATCTCCACATCCCTGCCCTTTTTGGGGTGGGCTGGGGTGTCCCCAGGGCTCTGGGTGATTCCAGTGCGCCCCACAGTGCACGGGGGATGTGTGCCCTGGGAAAAGGAAAAGGGCTGGGCACAGGAGCCCTGCACCCACCAGCGCACACAAGGGTGCTCAGGAGGTTTTCCCCAGTGTTCAGCAGGACAGGGGGCCATCAGACACCAGCAGTTCCTTCTAAACATCAGCCAACTTCCAGAGCAGAAACCAAGGACTACCGCGGGCTGCCAGCCCTCCCTTACGTCACCAGACACACTCCCCGCGATGTCACAGGAATGCATTTGCCAAAAGTAACGTGACAGCATCTCCAGTGCAGCCCGCAGAGCCCTCGCAGCCACACATCTGCCAGGCTGGGGAGGCTGTGGCAGCCCCTTCCCACCCCCTGCGCAGATGCAAACCACACCTGGTCCCTCCGGCTGGGGCAGGGCTCCCAAACTCAGCACGGAGCCCACCACAGGCAGCACCTCCCCCTTGCCTGGCACTGCCAGCAGCCAGGGCCCTTTGCACCACAGGGCAGCGGGAGCTGGGTGAGGACAGCCTGTCTGCATCGGGGTCCCATCCTGCTGGGAGCTGACACCCCCGGGGAGCCCCCATGCCCTGGATCATGTCAGGGCTGCTGCCACCCAGTTTCACCCCCAGGAGCTGACAGCAGCCTCTGTGACTCCCCTGTCCCACTCTCTGTCTGCTCGGGCCGTGGTGCAGAGGCTCAGCCCAGCACATCCCATCCCACAGGGAGCTTGAGCGGTGGCAGAGCCGGCTCTGCCTCCTCCCTCAGCACAGGCCCTGACAAATCACTCCGCTGTGACAGTGCCTGCATCACGTCCCTGGCATTTTCGCCCTGCTAAGCCACTGCCCTCTTTTTCCCCTCCTTACCCCTTACACCCCCACGTACTCATCGCAGGGCCACGCTCAGCTTCCCCACTCCACAAATCCCCACTGGCACGGCTGTGGAGACCCCAGCACAGCCCTTGCCACAGCTTTTTACTCCCCGAGGCTGGGGAGAGCTCAAGCAGAGACTTACTCGGCCAAGGATGACGAGGAGGACAGTGCACGCTGCCCGGCGCCCGCGAGAGCCAAGGATGCTTCAGCACCTATTTCAGCTGCTGCCCCAGAGAGCCTCCCCACAACTTCTGAAAAGTTCTGCTCAATTCCCTTCGAAAAGGTCTCACAAAGCAGATCCCTCCTGGCTCTCTGCCTCCCTCACCACCAGACATGAAAAGCACTCGAGTTTCTCCCTGGGTAACGCGGGTAAAAGCCTCCAACATCAAAGGCACCACACAAGAGTTCTCGCCCCCCCATTCCTCCCAGGCACCAGTGCTGGGGCTGCCTCCCTTGAAAGCACAGCAACCTCAGTGGCTGAGGCGCCAACTGTGCTAAAACATAGTTTTTGGGTTTTTTCTGTATTTTTTTCTTTTTGCTTCTTTTTTTCTTTTTTTTTTTTTAAATCAGCCGCAAACTGGGGAACTTGGGGGCAAATCTGGGCCAGGCTCTCCTTTGGGGGCAACACAACCAGGTTTTGCTCACTGTCTGCTGTGTGGTCAGCCCAGAAAAAGGGGAGCAAAAACATCCCTTGTGCCAGTCCTGTCATTGCCCAACGCTAAAGGAACCCACTGAAGTGTCCTGAAGCAAAACCACAAGCACCCTCCAAGCGAGCAGATTCCCATGGATTTCTCAGCAGCCTCCGCAACTCCTCTCTCCCCCATCTGCAAAGCAGAAACAACATCTCCCCCCTGCTTTGCGAAGCACTTTGATATCTGCACGGCCAAGCAGGGCGAGGGAGGGGTGTTTACCTTCCTGGAAAGAGGGAGCAGCATTTACACCCAAAACAACAAGGGCTCAGCACAAAATTCCGGGGCAGAGGGAGCAGTTGCAGACGCAGCAGGAACAGCCGCAGATTCAGAAAATGAGGAGGACTAGAAAATAGCTTCAAACACCGCAGGGATTTCAAAAAGTCCTAGGAGCACATGGTTTCTTGGCCCGTTTCAGAGCGTTCCTCGTCCCTTCATCCCACACAGCGGTTGTTCCTGCCAGATCACCGCCTGCCCGGGAATGCTAGGTTCATTTTATTGCTGGAGCATGGAAACAACCTTCGTTTTCAGGGGGGAGGTGGGAGGGCTCTGCCGTTTAACACTTGGCCGCGTTCACGCTGTGATTAGTATCACCCGACGCACAGATACCAGATGTGCTCGGGGCAGGCTGGAGCGTATCCTAAATTGCACCAAGATGGAATTTTTGGGCAATTTTCAGGGAGTGCTGAGGGCAGGCACTGATGGGAGAGCAGAGATTTACACAGATAGGCAAGAAAAGAGAATTCTGTGGGGTTATGGCTCTGGTCATAACCCCTGGGCCAGCAGCAATGCCACGGGCTGTGCTTATAATCAGCACCTTGTCATTTTGGGGGCAATTACTCCAGGTCCTGTCCTTCTGTGGGTCTGATTTCCACATGCTCACAGCAAAAAACATTTCAGTTTTACCCCTGCTTCTGCTGATCTCGCGGAACTTTAGCCCCAGGAAGGAATTGCTGGTACAGGAACAGCAAACACTGGGGTGAGGTTGGACCTCTCCGTGCTGCTTCCCCAGGCTCCCACTGCAAGCCTGCTCCTCAGCAAATCCCCCAGCCAAGAGCCTCACTCCGTCAGCAGCTTCTCCCCACCCCTACGGGGAGAAGTGCCCTGGGGTCACCTACATGGGTGTCCCTTTAATTAGAACCAAACCCTGGAGCAGCACTGGAGACTCATTCCAGCTTTTTGGAGGCCACACACTGCCCTGACGGACAGCTGACCTCGATCAGGGCGACTTCTGGCTCATGGCTGGGTGCAGGGTGATGTGGGGCGTTGGCTCACGGCAAGTGAGCAGTGGCCTGTCCCTTTCCAGCGTGACACAACCCAACAGTGGCTCCAGGATGGGGACACCTCGCCGTGCCAAGCAGCCACGGAGCAGCAAAGTCCCTCTGGAGCTCACTGCAGCTCTGCGACCACTGAGGGACCCAGCCAGCAAACACTGAGGCTCAGGTAAGGAGGGGATCTGCTGGAGTACCTTCAGCATGATAGAACTGTGGGATGCCCCAAACCCTCACCATGGCATTTCAGAGACCTCTCTCCCCTGTGCAGTGTTTCCTCCTGCTGATCCCACCCGTGGGCTGTGGCTGACGTCCTCCAAAAATGAGTTCAGGCCGTGCCTGGACCTGCTGGTTTTCTCTTTTTTTTTTGCCCAGTTCTGGGAGCTGAAGTTTGGATCATTCTCACTTCCCCCAAACCAGGTCAGCCCCACACAGAAGTGGCCAGGCTGTGGTTCACACCCCATTTCAGTAGCTCTGGGTGCTGCTGCTGACATGACTGGTGGCAACCACCAGCACCGGTGTCACCAGGGCTGTGCCACAGGACACAAACAGGAGAACAAAAAGACGGTCCAGGGCAGAGTAAAACAGTGCTCGCTGCGTCTTCTGCTGTAGACATGAAAAGAAGCAACAAAAAGGAGCATTTCTCCTCCCTGAAACTCTATGGACGTGCTTGCTGCCAAACAGGGAACACGTGGGAGCCTGTCCATCTGTCCAGACAGGACCTGCAGGGACTCTGGGCGTGAGAAATCCCAAATTCCGCGTCCCACAGGGCTGCCTTTGTGCTTCCGCTGAAATGGTGAGGTCTGGTTGGCACCTAAAGCCTGGTTTGGGGATTCATCAAGGCAGGAGGGAGCTGCAATTCTCTGCAGGCTCCCAGCTATGGCCACAAAGGACTTCACCCAAGCGAAGTCTCTCTCTGTTCCTCCTCCGTTTTTTCCCACCATGGGTCCGTGCTGTGCACACAAAACCAGCGCTGAGCTGTGAATTTACACCCAGAAACCAAAAGTAAAAGATCTCCGTTATTCCCTTCTATGAGCAAAGGTTAAATCCTACCAAATACATCAGCTTTTGTGGACGGGACAAGAGTTTGGCAGCCAGCAGGAAGGAACAGGAACGTGGGAATTCCTCCTACGACTTGGCAACAGACTCTTCCCCCAGCACGGGAGCTCTCTGGGGTCTGCTCAGCCTCTGCCAAGCTAAGAAAGCCCCTCATTCAAGTGCTCAGTAATCTCACAGGACATCCTGTAGCTCAAGGAGGAGTTTAAATGAGGGGCTGGATGGATTCAAGCGGCCTAATTGTTGGAGAGAGCAATAGGAGAGGTGGGGTGGCAGACCTGGAGCTGCGATGTCCTGACCTGCTCTTCGGAGAAACACCTCACCCTACTGAATACAGAAGGTTTCTACAGCAAATCATCTCCCGAGTCAGTGGTGCTGAGCTGTAGCACGGTGTCTGCCTGCAATGGGCTCCATCACGACGTGAAAGAAGCCGTGTTATTATTCCCTGGGAGGTCTAAGAGGGGCATCCTGCCTCTTCCTGCCTCACCCCAGCTGCTCCCATCATCCCGCTCCCCATCACAGAGCACACTTTGGGGTTTGATGCTCTTCCAGCATCAGGGTGATGGGGCAGTGCTGTGTTCAGAGGCACAGGAGAGCCAGGACATACATCCTAAAAGGTATTTAGGCACCTAACTGCAATTAGGCTGTAATGCTCCTCAAGAGATTGCAGTAGATAGATAGATAGATAGATAGATAGATAGATAGATAGATAGATAGACAGATAGATAGATAGATGGATGAACCAATATTTGAGAGATGTTTTGGGGCAGACCTGCACCACAATTACACCAAGTGGGGAATGAAGCACTCAGCACCAGGTCTCCACCACCACCCACCCTACAGGGCATTACATGGACTGGGACCAGCACTCAGACCAAGGGCAGGTGTCCACACACACGTGACAGAAGCCAGGGAAGCTGCATTTGTTGGGGAAGTGGAGAGACTTGAATTAGAAGCTGCTGCTGCTGCTGAATAAACTCTCAAAGGATCATCAGAAACCAGCACAGGAGTTGCTGGGGGCAGCCACCTCTAAGAAAGCAGAGTTTGGTTTCAGGTATGAACGAAAGAAACATTTCCTCAGAGCTGCCATGCACGCTTGGTGAATGTTTTTGGGGTTCATTTGTACCTGTTTGGCTCTGTTACACCTAATCCCCAGCTTTACAGCACCCACAAACCTAACACGGTAACAGCAGGTCACGCTTCCTGAGGTCTTACACAGGGCAGCTCTTCTGGACACAAACCTGCAGGACACCAAGGGTCCTCCCAGCCCTGTCTCCACTTCCTACAAGGACTAGAGAAAGTGTCAGGGGGATGCTCTAGACTGCAAATCCCACGGGCTCCCCATGAGCACCCAAGGAGGGAGCAGCACGTGCTGCCCCACAGCAGTGGGTGTCCTCGGCTCCAGGGCACTGGGTGCTGTGCTCCTCAAACCCTCATCTCGGCCTGGCCAGCACAGAGCGACCCCCAAGCTGAGCCCCACCACCCCATGAAACCAGGGCAGCCCTGCTGCCTCCCAAACACCAACTCAGAGAAACCAGGACAGCCCTATTGCCTCCCAAACACCAACTCGGAGAAACCAGGACAGCCCCGCTGCCACCAAGCTCTGCTCAGAGCCTCCTCCCCGGCTGTGATGCAAGATAAAGGCAGAGGTTCCGCTCTGTGATGCTCGCTGCTACTTAAAGGTCACGGGCCCCAACGGGGTTTGAGGTTTTCTGTTCTGCAGGATACAGCTCTCATGTCTGACACCCTCCTGAAGCTGAGAGCAGAGTGCTGCTGACTTCAGCCTATTCCTGGGGGCCTAGGTCTCCCCACAACTCCAGGAGCACTCCTGGGGATCTATCAACCATCACTCATGTTTTTTAACCAGAAGAAAAAGCATTATTGAGGGCTCCAAGATCCCAGATCCAGAGTTTGGGACCATTCAAGCAAAGGTTGTGGTGGAAGCTTACTTTTTAGAGGAAGAGCAACAGGGAAAATCAGCTTTTGAGGCAAAGACTGGGTGCTGGATCCATCCCCTGAGGGATGCAGGCAGGTCCAGCACAGACCCCTGCCCTTCCCATCCCAATCCATGCTCCTGCAGAGCACATCAGGGCATGGAGGAACACCAGTCTCACAGAGACTGGCTAAAACTCATTCCCTGGGCTCCAGGCGGCCCATTCATTTCAGATTTAAGACAAGCTTTAAGAAAGACTTAAGACAAACTTTGGCCTCCCTGCAGACCTGTGGTTCAGCAAGACGAGCACTGCCCTCTGCCCTGGACAGAGCCTTTCAAGGAGCTCTTTCCAAACCTCTTCCCAAACCTTTCTGTGCCTCTCCCAGTGCTGCAGCCCCAGGGCTCCGTGCCCCTCTGCGGGAGCCGAGCGAAGGAGGGCACGTCCTACACAGGGACACCCTGACCTGCAGTGACACGGAGGGAAGGGCTGGCAGGGGCAGACCGAGGGTCAGCCAGCCAGGAGAAGAAAAATAAATCCCCCGTGCAGGGATTACACAGCGGCACCGCTCCTTCCTGCAGCCCCACAGCTCTGCCACAGCTGCTCAGCACACCCTGGGGCTGCTGAACTGCCTGAGGGGCTCCAGGACACTCCTGGGGAAGGATGTTCCCTTTCCCGGTGAATTCCCCCCATTCCCCCACCCCACCTGGAGCTCTGTGGACCCGAGGATGCTGACGGGGCAGGGAGGGTAAAAGCAGGCTTCAACCCAGCACCATTTGGGGCAGCAAAGCCTTTTCACACACATCCCTTGCCCCACATTGTGCGTGACCACCCTGCTGGTCCCTGCACAGTGTGGCAGCCACAGGCCAGCGGGGATGACTCCAGGGCAAACAACTGCATTTCTGTCCCCAAACAGCCCCAGCATCTGCCCCTCCAGTCCTGCAGCCCCAATGCCACCTGGTGCAGCCCACTCCTCCTCTCCTGCCCCCCATACCCTGCAAGACTGGCTCCCACTCCCGCAGCCTCACCAGCCCCGGCACCTTATCCAAGAGCACTGGGATGATGCCCTGCAGGCTGCAGACACAGCTTTCAGCCAGCTGTGACTACTCCTGCGATTTCAATCAGCCTCGTCTTCCCCTCCCCCAGGTCCGCCGGCCAAAGCTTTCCCAGGAAAAGCACCCCATGGAAAAAACCTGGGAAAGCAAACAGGGTGTGCCTCGCCAAACCCCGAGCCCCAAGGGCCGCGCTGCTCAGGGTTTAGGGGGTTATGTGCTACGGGGAAAGGCGAGCATCAGACACCGACCTCCCCAGGCCCAGAGCTGCCTCTGAGGGTGGGACTCACCCCTCCGGATCCGTGCTCTCGCAGAGCGGCCGGGGCTCCCACCATCCCACACGGAACGGCGCAGGAAAGGAAGGGGTCGGGGCGGAAAGCCCGGGAGGAGGGTGCTTGGAGCACAGCATAATGCCCCATTCATGGTGCACCCGCCCCAAAAAGCACCCACACGCTTTGCTGCTGCTCCCGCAGCTGGAACACGCCTCCCAAAGGGACTCAGCTCCCAGCACGGGTGCAATTTTTCCTCCATTATGAGCAATTTTAGGATTCTCAGTGACTGCTGGAGGAAGTGAGCGTGAGTGAGCTCAGACCAGCCCAAGCTCTGACCCATACTCCTCCTCTCGCTCTGCCCACAGCCCCCAGCCTCATTCCTCCCGCACCTGCAGACTCCCAGACACGGCTCGGGTATTTTTTTATCCAACCGATAACATTCTGAATAAAACTCCCTAAATCTCCATGCTCCGGCCAGCAAAGCAGGGTTGGGAGAAGCTGTCCATGCCAGGGCAGTAATCCCCAGGGAGCTGAGTTCCATGTGAAGATGTGACAGCCACCCCAGAGCTCCAGCGAGGTCCTCCCTGCCCACGGGACCCCATCGCTGCCTGCCCTTCCCCGCGCTCCTGCTCGCACACATTCCTGTTTCTGCCCCAGCCCTGTCCGTCTGTCCTGGACACACAGCAGCTGCTATTCCCTGCCTGGCCAGGTAGATGGTGCTCAGCCGGCACCAAGTGGGAATTCACCCGCGCTGGAAGGATTCCGCGGCCTCTGATTGAGCCAATAATTCAGCAGTGGTTTTCACTGAGGGATGAGGAAGGTCCCGCTCCAGCCCCAAACAAACGGGACCCACTCGGATCCAGCTATCCCAGACTTTCACCTTTCACTTCAGGCTGGGAGGTGCTGGATAAACTGCTACAAACATTTCATCAGAACCAGCGCTTTTCCCACTCCCATTTTCTGCTGAAAACTCACTCTGCTGACGCTTTGCCCCACACCTTCGACCAGTTCTCCCCACACATTTCCCACAAAACCAAAACACAGCAAAGCTCAGAGGAGCAGGAAACAATTTGCCCGTTTTTTGCCCCATAAAGTCAGGGGGATGGGGGTCGGGGGGCACCCACAGGGCCCCTCGTCCTGCCGGAAGCTGCCAGGCACAAGCAGCAGGGGGAGGGGGTGTCCAGGCTTTCCATCCCATCACCCCAGGGTCACCCTCCCCAGCCAGGCCGGATGTAGGATGTCTAATATTTCTCCAGTTGTGTTTTAACACTCACACCATCTCGGGAGCAGGAAGCTTAAGCCATTTCCTGCAAGGCATTGCTCTGCCCTACAAATATTTTCAGCCTCGGTGCAAACTGTTTTAAAACCGAGCCTGGCAGCTGGAAGTGTGAAATCAGAGGAGGGGCTTGTCCAGGGAAAACTCAGCTTGTGAAACCTATCCAGTCCCCGCTGCTGCAGAGCAGCAAAACAAATATTGCCGCGGACAATAAAAGAGAGCAATTAATCTTGCGTGTCTGAAAAATGAGGAGGAAAAGCAGAAACTCCAAACAACGTTCTCTGTGCCTCTCCCAAGGGACACAACACTGCTGCCCAGCAGAAAGCCACAGCCGTGTCTCTCCTTGTCTCTGCAGCCATGACTTGAAGCTTTCCCAGCTTTGCTCTTTCAGTGGAGCCCAGATCGTGGCTTTGGTTTGCTTGCCCTTCAAATGACTGTCCCATAAATAATCTGTCCCACACATGGGCTGAAATAACCCCAAAGAGACCCTTCCCGCTCCTCCAAGTGGAGGATGCTCATTCCCTGAAGCTCTGCAGACAAATTACGGGCAGTGCCAGGGCAGAGCTGGAAACCTCACAGACCCCGGTCAGCAGAGCTCAGCTCCGTGCCCGCGTGCCCCTCGGCCCCGTCCCCACACCACCCTCAGCCAGGGAGGGGGACAGATGGATGGCAGCTCACCTCCTGCTGCTGTCCCTGGCTGCTCCAGCCCACGTGTCACACGTGAGCACCCGTTATCTCCTCTCAGTTCTCCTTCTCCGGGTGACACGCAGGGACAAAGCCATGCCCCAAGGCCCACGCAAAGGGCTCTGCTTCCCCTGAGCTCCCACTCACAGGGCTGCTCCTTCCCAAGACTTTTCTGTCCAGGAACCGAAGCCACGAAGCAGAAAGGAAACCCCAGAGCTCCTCCAGGGCCCTGCCGGAACCCTTCACCTCCCAACCTCAGGGCGTGCACTCCTGGGCTGTAAATAAACTTTTATTTACTACACAAAGTAGGGCAAGGAGGACTGTTTCCCTGAGGAATGGTGGGAGGAACATCAGTGTTACGGCAGGATCTCAGATTTCATCTGACTCCACAAAGCAGTTCCTGGAGACCTCGGCAGGAGCCACACAGGGCATGGCAACACCTCTCCAGTGGCCACATCCCACCCAAATCCCGACTGCCCTCATTTCTAGGTCAAACAGGGATCTCTCATGGGCACAGCTCTGCCCAGCCACCCTACATCCAGCACTGCCAGGCTTGGAGAGAACAGGGCTGGAGCAAATTCACCTCCTGCATCCCACTGAGCAACACACAGCCGAGGTCCTGCTTCTGCAGCTGAACCAGGATGGATTCACTGCAGCCCCCCAGGACCACCCACGCCCCTGATGTGCTGCCTTATCAAGCTTCCCATCACATCTCGGAGCACTGAACTACCCAAAGCCAGGGCATCATCCTCAGCACTCAACTGCGTCCTCTCGTCTCCTCCAAGGCCACCAAAAGGAGTGGACAGAGGGTCTCGGGGGTGGGGTGACCCCAGAGAAGGCCCCAGCAGCCTGTGAACTTGGCCTCCCACTTCCATCCCACTTATCTGCATGCTGGGATGCAGGAGGAAGCAAGTTCAGCCAGAGTTTGTCTAAACAATTAAGTTTTACCAGAAAAGCTGCTCAGATCTACTCCTTTTTCCCAGGACATCTCTGGATAATTCCAAGGTAATCTCCATCCTCCATCCAGTCTGCACAGGATGGAAGAAGGGGAAGAGGACATGAGGCAAAGAGCATCCAAATACCCCTGCTCCTCCCTCAGTGCCAGCAGCCTCCAACTCTCATCAGTCAGGAGGCACAGCCCATCCCACATCTGCTCCCGCGCATCCAAAGCCTGCCTTCCAAATCCTTTTTTCCTCTTCGAACTATGAGTTCCTCAAATTTAGGAGCAGGCAAGGTAGACAAGAGAAGGTTTTGATACAGAAACCACCCAAGACACTCCCTCTCTTCCTGAACAGCTCAGGACCTCCCTTTGTAGAGCCACTCCAGTGACCTGGGCAGTGGCTTCTCCCACCCTGCACGATCCCACAGCACCTCTGGGGGCACGACCAGCAAATTCCTGATCACCAGCTGAACCTGGAAGAAGAAAACCCAATGCAAGGACTGAACCTCAGGCATCTTTGCCACGTTCACCGGCTCCTTGTTACAGAAGAAGCAGGAGTGGGTAGAGGGATTCCTCCAAGACAACGAAGGAGTGGGCAGCAAAGGCAGGGTCCCGACCAGGCTCTCGTGCCAAACTTTTGTCATCTTCTCAGGGTTTTCGAGCTCTTGGTCCATGAACTGATTTCCACTGCGAATGGGAGAGAGTTGCCAGTGGAGGCCCTGAGATGGAGCATGAGCCTGCACATTTGTAGCTTCAGAGCCTGTAACCGGGGGCTCCTCCTGTACCTCCGTGTGCCAGAGCTTCAGAGAAGGGTCCAGAGCACACCAAACGCTTCAGTGCATCAGCAGAGAACAGCACAAGCTCCCAGATCAGAGCAAATGCTGAGCAGATGGAACAAAGTTCCTCATCCAGAGCCATAACACACAGGGGAAGCAAACACAGGCAGGAGTTCCAGCCCCAGCTGGGTCAGGCAGTTCCTGTGATGTCCCTGCAGATCTACCCAGCCCACGTGAAACACGGCCCAGGTGCATTTGTGCTGGAGTTGAAAGCAATGCCCTACAATGCAAGACTTGTGAGTTACCACATAGCTGTGGCTGAGAAAGCTCCTTTCAGGAGCTCACCTATCATTAACTTTTATCACTGCCCTCTCCTCCTAGGCACCACGTCCTTTTGGATTCCCATCCAATCTTCTTATTCTGAGATCTCCTCAAGCTGAGCTTTTCTTTGAAAGAGGGAAGGAATGTGTGTCCCACTCCATGTGCAGCAAGAGAGGAGGACACGGGGGAAGGCAGAGCCACCATAAAAAGTTAAAGTTCTGTGGATAAGCATCAAAGAGAAGTTTGACACACACACACTTCAGTAAATGATCATCCACAGCAACAGAACAACCAGACAAAGGGGACCAGGCTGGCTGGGGGGCTGTCAAGCACTCATGATAACAAAGGATTAATGCCTTAGCCAGTTCTGTCCTGCTGCAAACCCCTTTTCACCTCCATCTCTGATTCTGGGAATAATACAGGAGAACACCCGGTAAGACCACATGACTCAGACGAAGCCTGGACACCTTCTCAAGGGTTGAAAAGCTAAACATAAATCTAAAGTTATGCTCATATTCGCTAGGGCATCATCAGCCTCTGAACTTCAAGATGCTTCATTTCAGCCATCTTCCATTCCTGTTAGACAAATGGCCTTTGCCATGCAAAAAACAACCTACAGCTTCCACACAGAACAAACTGCAGGTGATACAAGTCCAGCAACCCCAAATCCCCACGCTGTCACTCCTGGGCTGGCACAGCAACCTTAGATGGTTTGTTAAAATTATTTGCTTTTCATAAATGCATAAACATCTGTGAAATTTTGTTGTTTGCAAAATGTTTTGGACCAGGCCCTTGGGTCCAGCTTTGTCTCCCAGTATGTCTGGTGCTACCTTCATGCCAAATAAACCAAAATGACTCAAGAGGGTGAGGTATTGGTGCATGTGATCGTACAGAAATCCAGGGAACTTCTGTGCAGAGACCAGCTCAGAAGATCAATGAAATGAGTGACCCAATTTAACCAACCCAAAGGAAAGCAGCTCTCTCCCCACATCCCTCCTTTAAAACCTCTAACAAATGCAAGAAAAAATGGGCCCAAAGAAGTCTGAGCACAGGCTGCAATCCAAGACCAGCTGCTTTTTCCATTTATAGCCACGTACAGCTTCATCACGGCACTTTGGACAATGTAGAAGTGTCTCTGTGTCTGTTTGTTTGCTGGAGGAGTAAAGAACACAACTGGCTTGCTGTCAACTTATCTTTTGCACTCACAACAACGTTTGATCTTCTCAAAACAAAGTTATCTCTCTATAATCTCAATTCAGTTCCTCTGACACAGTTCATGGAGTTGGCACTGCACCCAGCCTATGGTGTCCCTTCAACCACTGGCCAACAGAAACATCTCAGGCAGGGACAGCAGTCTAGAAATAGCTTGAAAGAGAATGATTCCTTAATTACAGAAGGTTCATCACCATTGCCATCGCTTGCCTCCCCCGGCAGACAGCAGACAAGTCACAAAACCAGCGGCCAGGCCTTACTGCAGGAGATCAAAGCAAACTCTTTGTTTTATCTTGGTCAAGATAACGGATTTTATTTGCCTTATCAGCCTGTAGGATGATTAACCTAAATGTGAGAAAGCTGGAGGATCCAGAGGAGCAGATGGGTGCGGAGCATGTTCCCCAGCACGACTGCCATGGGCTCCAGACATGCAAATAGCACAGGATAAACAGAGAAACTCTTGGGTCTGGTTCCTACATGCCCCCCTCAGCCAGGGCTGTGTCTCCCTTTGCCTTTCAGCACCACTTGGATGAACACAAATCCCACGGCAGGCAGGAGCACTCACCCATTTCTCAGCCAGCAAAGGCACCTCTGTCCAGGGGCTGCCCCAGTTTTCATCACAGAGGAGAGTCAAAGGTTCCTGAGGGTGCTCAGGGCTCACACCCCATCTGGAGCACAGACCCCATGAGCCACAGCCAGGTGACCCTGCAGTTGGTCACCTCCTGCCTGGAACAGGAGGCTCTGACCTCTGCAGACACACGTTCACCCCTGGATCCCTCCTGCAAGGTTCAGGAGGTGAGGAGATGACACAGATGCACAGCCTCGCCCATAGACCCAACCCAGCCATGGTAGAGACCTGCCAGGTCACTCAGCCCAGGGCCAGGGTCACTCTGCAGCTCAGCATGGAATCAGAGTGGTTCGGGTTGGAAGGGACCTTACAGACCACCCAGTCCCACCCCTGCCACGGGCAGGGACACCTTCCACTATCCCAGGTTGCTCCAAGCCCCGTCCAGCCCGGCCTTGGACACTTCCAGGGATGGGGCAGCCACAGCTTCTCTGGGCACCCTGTGCCAGGGCCTCAGCACCCTCACAGGGAACAATTCCTTCCCAATATCCCATCTAACCCTGCCCCCTGGTAGTGAGAAGCTATTCCCTTTGTCCTGTCACTGCAGGCCCCTTGTCTCAAGTCCCTCTCCAGCTCTCCTGGGGCCCCTTTAGGCCCTGGAAGGGGCTCTGAAGTCTCCCTGGAGCCTTCTCCTCTCCAGGTGAACACCTCCAGCTCTCCCAGCCTGTTTCCAGAGCAGAGGGGCTCCAGCCCTTGGAGAATCTCCACAGCCTCCTCTGGACTTGCTCCAGCATCTCCACGTCCTTCTCATGCTGGAAACCCCAGAGCTGGATGCAGCATCCCCAGCTTCCCCCTCTCCTGGTCTCAGACAGGACGTGTGGCAGGGAAAGGAAGTGGGAACTGTGGTGTTTCCTATGGGAAACTATCCCTTTGCATAATGAAGCTCCACTGGGGAGGTCGCTGCTTTTCTTACCCGCCCTCAGGGACTTCCAGCAGGGCAAACGAATCCTCCTGGGTCTGGCTGGCTGCAGTGGACAGCCTCACTTCCTGGGGTGTGTCCTGGCCAGCTGGAGCATCCACATGGGACAGCATCCACACAAACTGTGCCCACGCAAAGAAGGGACACGCGCATGCCAACGTGACTGGAGATGAACACAACATAACGAGCTTGGGGACAGCATTCCTGGGGGGGCAGAGATGTGCAGCACCAGCACCATCACAGCCACATCCCCCGGCCTCCTCCTGGCATCCTCAGTGCCCACATAACACCCCAAAACACACCGAGGGGCACTGGCTGCTCCCTGCACAGGGACAGGGCACATGGAGGGAGGGGGAGCGGGCAGTGCTCGGCCCCAGGGCCCTCCCCATGCATGTGGTGTCCTGGATCAGGCAGTGTCTCTGTGACGGGACACATTCCTCTCCCCCACACGATCCCGCTCTTCCTTCCAAGTCACTGGAGCTGCAGGTCTAGATTTTTCCAGATTATCTCATTTTTGGCACCTGGTTCACAAACCGAGACTCAGCGTTTCCCACTCAGCCCCTCCATTTGGAATCCCTGTAGGCATTTTCCCATTAAAAATAATAACAAGAACAAAAAAACAACTGCCCGTAACCTAGGCCGAATCTGTCAGCTGGTTTTGGAGGAAACATTTCCCCACAGCTTTAATCTCTTTGTACAGTTGAAGAGCTGGAAACGGTGACTCACTGCATCTCCACTCAGCCCCGGGCTCTCCATCCCACAGAGCATTGCTGTGTTAACAGTTGTCCAAATCCCTCTAACCCTGGCAACCCCACACTTGGTGTCATCCTGGCAGCACAGGACAGAAGAAAAGTCACCCCAGGGGTTGTGTGGCATCACTTCTCCATCCCTGGGTGTCCAATGGCAGGATGGAGGCTTGAAGCTGGTAGAGGGAAACTGGGTTACAGCTCCCACCACAACTTCCCAGCGCACAGCAGCAGGTCCCTGGTTTTCACAAGGATCTCAGTGGATCTCAAAGTTTCCTTCTTTCTGTTTTTAAATGGTTTTTAATTGTTTAAATTTTAGCCCAACTCGATGGGAGTTCTAAAGAAAAGTCTTTCTGTAAGGGTTCAAGCTGGAAAAAAGAGTGAAAACAGTGGAATTGCTTCGCTCTCCTGGCGTTGCCCTGCTTGTTCTGCAGCAAAACAGGAGGGGGGACCCTGCTGAGTTTTAAGAGGCACCTGGCACCCTGTGTGGCTGTCCCAAAGTGGCCATGGGACAAAGACTCCAAGGCTGAAAGCTCAGAGATGGTTCAGACCGATCTGCACAGAGCCACGGTGGGACACAGAGGAACGTCCCTGTTTTAGGTGAATGTTCCCATTATTCATTATATCTGCCTTGATTTATCTAAACAAGCTCCAGAGCATCCTTGCCAGGAAGGCCCATGGGGCAGGAGCAGGGGCAGGGGTGGGACAGAGCCTGCCTTGCTGGCTGAGAGCTGTCCCCAGGGCCTGGGCAACCACAGCAGCTTGTGGAGAGACAAAAAGGAGCATCAGATCAAACCAGCTTCCACTTCTCATCTGGGAGTGCTTCCAATCCAGCACCTGAGACCCCAGAACTGAGCCTTCACCCAGAACTGAGCCACCAATACAAACAGGTTCAGGCTGGGGGAGGTAGAAACAGATTATTAAACCGACATGGAAACCATTAATTTTTCTAGGGCCAGCAATGCCTTCCCCCCCTCCCAGCCTGACTGATGCCTTGGGTGGCTACCTAGAAAGAGAGAGTAGACAGGAGTAAGGGAATAAAGGTCGGGATTTATTTGAAAGGCCTTCAAAGGTACACCCTGGGGAGCCAGAGGCTACTTCCAAAATGGACCCCAAGATGGACGACGAGTCATGAGTTCTACACATTTTTATGAGTTTGGTCCATTTGCTTATCAACATAAATTCGCCAATTAAAACTTTAGCTAATGATGTAATTTCTTCAATTTCTCCACCTCTCTAGGGGCTCTAGTTTACTCTTTTTGGGCCTAGGACAATCTGAGTGTCCTTGAACAGCAAGCTCAGAGAAGCTTTGTTGTGTCTGTCTGGCCTAAGAGAGCAGCTAACGAGCTGCAAGAAACTTCAGAGTTACACACCAGGCGATACAGGATTTGAAAAGTATAAAAGTTAAAACCTAAGGCATCATGACCACCACACATTACAAGGTGTGAGGAACAAGAGAAGGCCAAGATGTTCAACCACACAAGCACAAAGCCAGAGATGGGAGGCACAGTGGAAGGGGATGCTGCGGCAGGAGGAAGTGGCAGGATCACCCACGACAGATTTGATGTGGCTTTTCCTGAGGATTCGCCGGTCCCTCATCCAGCTCACGAGGACCCCTCAAGACCTCTCCATTGCAAAGGGCAGGAGGATGTCCCTGGATGGAGCTCCCACAGTGATTCCCTGTTCCTCTCCTCACAGGGATGAACCAGCTCCTGCCACACTGGCACCACACCCCTGCTCAGACCTGCTCCGCTGGCACAGGGCAGGAACATCCTCCTCTGCCAGCTCCATCCCGGGCCAGTGCCCCAGGACTGGGAGTGAACTGCTGCCCACGGCAGGAGCCTGGGAGAGGTCACCGCCACCCACGGGCAGCCAGATTTGGATATTCACATTTGGATATTCACATTTGGATGTTCACATTTGGGAACTCCTGCACAGCAAAGACAGCCTCTCACAGCGTCCAGGGCTGCGGGTTCAGAAACAGCCCTTGCCCTCACTTTGTTTTTACGGCTATTTTTAATTGCTTGTGCCTCTTTCTGCCCTCTGCATGTCCTCCCCTTGCCTGCACCCACCGCACAGCCCAGCTCAGACTCCAGCTCTGGCAGACTCCAGCTATGGCAATCCCCATCACCTGGTCATCCCATCACGTTTCCTTGTCCCAGCCGAGGAGCACCAGCCACGCTGGGGACACAAAGTGCACCTTTGCAGTGGCACATCCCACAGACATGGGTCCCTCTGTCCCATCTCCCTGTCACTAATGGCCCAATTCAATGTTACACCAGCACAAAGGAAGCACACACTCCCCAGGGAGTGCAGGAGGGAGCAAAGACTCAGAGAGGGAGAACATGGATGGGAAGGAATATTTCTTGCCCCATTAAACACCTCCTGCCCTCCTCCCACCTCGGGAAGGCCAGCTCTGGAGCGGGCTCAGCCCACACCGCCAGCAACGCCGCCCTAATGAAGTTCAGCACTGAAATTACTTCTTTCCTCTGTGGTTTGTTCTGAACCACCAAGCTCCCTGGGACTGTGCTTCTCCTCTGACCGGCCTCTTCCTGCACAACGTGTTCTCCTGCATACCTTCAGCAGCAGGACGAGGGGTTAAGGGCAAGGCAGCTGAGCCTGACAGCTGGGGAAGGCAAGGTCCAGCATGGCAGTGAGGGCAGCTGGAGGCAGCTGCCTGCATCCCCTGCTCAGCTGTTTGTGCTGAAGAGCCACCAGCACAGGATCCAGGGGTGTCCAGTGCCACAGGAGCACCTCCTGGCGACCCAAACCCTGGAGCAGGACCTGCCACACGTTGTCTCTGCTGCAGACACCAGAGAGGCAGCGTTTTCATTTGGGGGGGTTGTGGTGGGGCCAGAGCTGCCGTGCAGCTGGTGAGCGTTGGCAACGTGCCTGCACCCATCCACGGGACATGCTGAGGGACCCTGTGCAGCCCCCCCAAATCTCTCTGTGTTCTTGCACCAGCAACATGGAGAGAGGCCACCCACCTGCCCAGCATCGCCTCACGGTGGGTGTTGTGGACCAAGGGGAGGAGCACCCCAAAATGGGGTCCTGTGTGAGAGCCAACCAAGGCAACCTCAAGTCATGGCAGCGGGGGAGGAGAAGATCAGGAAGGGGACACGTGCTCTGGCAGAGACCCTGGGCTGTACCCTTCAGCTGATACATGGGGAAAAGGAGACAGAGTCTCACAGGGTCCTCACAACCCCTATAACTGTGTCTCCTGGCTCTTTGTGGCAGTGGGGTTGGACCTAGATGATCTTTGGGGTCCCTTCCAAGCCAAACCCTTCTGTGGTGATTCTTGGAGACATTTGGACTGAAAGCCCCTTTTGTACCAGGCCCGGGCTGGCTCGTGCTGCAAGGCAGACTGCAGACAGCCGGGCCCAGGGGTAGCACTCGTGCCAGCAGCTGTCCTCCCTCTCCCCTCGCCCTGGGCAGCTGGAGGATTCAGCAGCTCAGTCAGTCTTCTGCTCTTAAAGTGCCCAACCATCCATGGGGTTCAGAGCTTGGGACATCCAGAGCAGCCCAGACCCAGCAGGACGAGGCTGAGCACCCACCCACGGGGAAGGATGGGCCTCCTGGGCACCACGCACGGCAGCTGGGGACAGAGAAGGGGGCTCACACAAACCCCATCCTTGGGCTGGGGCTCAGAGCTCAGCTGGGGATGGTCCAACGCGTCAAAAAACCCAGCTCAGAAAAGCCACGCCTACACCATGCGCAGTAAGAAAAACCCACTTGAGTCCTGCAGGTTCGAGATCAGCTCCCCGGCTGACTCCTGGCTTGGTGTTACACTAGCACTCACCACAGCCTGGCCTCTCTGCAGGTCTGTGTGACCACAGGGCTGCACCCAGGAGAGGACATGGAACCCCTGGTCCAGCTGCAGGGCCAGGCATGGACCTCCCAGGTCCTGGCTCAGCCACCCCACCCCATCCCACAGCCCCCAGAGAGAGGCACAGGGTGGGGAGGGAGGGGGTGCCCTCCACCCGACTGCATCCCTCACAGGAGAGAGCTCGTGGGCGATGGAGAACGGAAAATTAATTAACAGGTCTGAAAGGAAAATCTCCAAAACATTACGGAGAAAAAATGACAGCTGGCGAGGGAGGGAAGCTGGCTTTAATACGGGATTAACTGAAAACAAGATAGAGCTAACACAAGCCAGGTCTCCAGTTTAGCAGTGGCTCTGGTCCATGATGTTATTAGACTTTGGCTCCAAGGTCAAAAAACCCTGACTTCTGCTAATGAAGAGGCGGTTCCTGCCCCACAGCCACAAACAACAACACCAAACAATGACATCCCAACAACACTTCCACAGCCAGCACCTCTCCCGCACCTCGGAGCCTTTCCAGGGCTCTGTGGGTCTGCACACAGGGCCCGGGCTGGTGGAGCTGTCACTTCCCGCAAGCACCCAGCCTTTTGCCATTTCATTTTTTCTTTCCTTCTAGGCTCGATGGCATTTCTTATAGAACCCGACAGCTCTTTCAGGCAGGATAAACCCAAAGGTAACAGCCATGCGTGTGGACACATCCGAGCGCAGACCCCGCAGCAGCCTCGAGGGGCGTCACCACGGGCGAGGAAAGAGCAGCACACAGCACTTGGCATCTCCCCACAGGGACACCCGTGTGACACCCGAGGCAGGGCCCAGCCTGAGGCCTGTACTCACCTTCTTCTCTCTTCGGTGCGCTCTCCACGGGCACCGGCTGCGGCTTCGGCTCGGCCTGGTGCGGCTGGGTGGGCAGGGCGGGCTCCGAGCTCTCGGCTGGCCGCGCGGCCGGGGCCGGGCCCTCGG
>VZTD01005275.1:1166403-1315366 GCA_013397725.1 Rhagologus leucostigma
GGCCGGGCCCTCGGCGGCCTTGGCCACCTGGATCTCCACGCGCCTGGGGCCCGCGTCGGGCGCGGCAGCGTTGGCCGCGTCGGCTCTGCGCTGGGACATCTCGGGGATCTTGGAGGCCGGCGCCTCCGCCCTCCGCAGCCCCGGCTCCTGGGGCTTGCCGAGGGTGATCTCAGTCCTCCTGGGAGTGGGCTCGGGGGGTTTGTGCCCCACATCTGCTCGCTTGAGGCCGAACCGCGACAAGCCTGAGGTGGAGTTCTCCACCTGCTTGGATGAGATGTCAATGGAGATTTCTGTTCTTCTGGACACCGGCTCGGGCAGTTTGGGTCCAGCGAGCTCCACTCTCCTCAGAGGGGGCTTGGGGGATCTTTGCACTGTGGGCTCCGCATGGCGGGTGGACGGCTCCGAATTCCTGGCGCCGAGTTCCTGAAACTTCTGCGTGGAGCTGGACACGGTGGACCTGAGGAGGGTGTTCGGGGCCCGTCTTTGTGGGGTGGAGGAATTTGAAGACTGATCTACCTCCTCGACCTCAAAGGATCTTTTCAGAGCTGAAAAACACAAAAAGTAGTTCAGGATTTAGTTACCACCCGCCTGAGCATCTCCAGAGATGCTTACAGACACTGCACAAGGCTCATAACTCCATTTCTGCTCCTTCATCCCAGGATTCATCATCCATTTAAGCAGCTGGGGATTGAAGGCCAGGCCCTGCCTCTTCAGACAAGTTAAAAACCCAGTAACAAAATGAGCCAGAGACAGGAAATTCAGCCCCAGAGCAGAAATCATCTGCCCTCCATCCCACCCTCAGAGGGGAGCAGAGGGTCTCATCGTGATCTGGCAGAGCCGGGCACTGGATTTGCAGGAAGCCAGCAATCCAGCCTCCAACACTTTGCTTTCCCTCTCACATCCAAAGGATTCACAGATAAACACAGGCTTTCCTGTGAGCACTGCCAGCAAAATCCAAGTTGGGAACAGGAAAGCAATCCCAGGAGAGCACCAAACCCATGTAAATGCAGCAAGAAAACCAAAGGTGGCAGCCACAGAAGCTCATATCCTTAAAAACAAACCTAGAGACCACATGAACCAAAGACTGGAGTGTTTTGAGCACGTGGACTTGAGACCCCGATACAAGAAAGGGGGCAACTGACCCCTGCTCCACACAGGATCCACCCAGAAACAAAAGACTGAACTCCACGGAAAGGGAACCACTGCTGGATCCTGTCAAAAACCACGGGCTGTAAATACCCTCTGGGCCCCCCAGAACCCAGGCAGGCGAAGGGTCAGGGCAGGATGAGGCACAGCCTTGGGATCCCAAAGGAGCCTCCACGAGGTGAGGCTGAGCTGGTGTGGTGACAGCCTCGCTGCTGATGGCCAGCACAAGCATCAGCAATGAGTCCACCCATCCTTTACATCAACAGAATAGCAGCCGGGAGATTTGGCCTTTAAAAGCCTGGATATCAGGATCCCAGGGAGACACTGGAGCACAGCCTTGCCTCATCCCGGGATGTCCTCCCACCCCTGGGGTGGAGCTGGAGAGGAGCCAGCATGCAGGAAGCATCTCTGCTCCAGGGTTGCTCTGACCCCCCTGGGGATGCGGGGATGTGGCATGGCCTGGGGACGTGGGGACCCTCCATCCCTCGGATGCATCCGTTTGCTGGACAGGAGCCATCGGTCACTGCTGGGTGCAGCCGGTGGGACAGGGAGGGGGGCCCATCCATGTGGCAGCCACCCAGCTCTGCTCCAACGCCGCTGCTGACACCAGGGAGGGAACAGAAGACGTGACCTCCTCTGTCCGGCCAGCAGGGACAGCCGTGGTCACGTCCCCTGGCAGCAGCACAGGGAAACCAGAGGAGATGGGGAGGAAAGCGGGACCCTCGGAGCTGGGGCTCACGTGTCGGACAAGCCACGCCACGGGGAGACTCCCAGCGGTTAAAATGTGAGGACAGAGACTTTGGGCTGCTTTCCCTTCTGGGGGGAATACGCCAAAACTGCTCTGTATCAACCCCAGGCTGCACAACCAGCCTGGATGGGCACTGAGGAGCCTGGGAGCAGGAGCATCCCCAGGATTTCCCGTATCAGTGACCCAGCAAAAGCCTCTCTGTGCTCAGGGACAGACAGACGTGAACGGACACACACCCGTGGCCCCCATGTGGGGTTCAGACCCCAGCATGGGAACTGCTGAGAAGCAACAGGAGTCTGGGATGGGCTCCCAAGGGTGGGGTCCCAGTTGGCGTGGGCAGGGAGGGATGCACAGAGAGATCCATCCTCAGTGTCAGCCTGATGGGAACAGCAGCACGGCTGCTCCGTGGCTGTGGAGAGAGGAAAGCACCAAAGCACAACACCCACCACCCGCCCCATAAACCCAGGAAGGGTCCCACAAAGGGCACCTCGTGACAAAATGGTCTGTCTGGCATCTCAGGAATATTCAGGCATTGGTAGACGAAGGGAGGGAGGCAGTAAAGAAAACTAAAGGTGCTTTTTCTCAGATTTATCTGTTTTCTGACTTCCGTGGAGCTCTCCCATGACCTGCTCACAGGGGTGGGATGCTCCCTGCAGCAGTCCCTGCCCTGCAGTCTGCACTTGGCACAGCTCACGCACTGCAGGTCCGTGTCCAAGCCCCAGTGCTCTGCATCCCCAGAATAATCAATCCAAAAAAAGCCCCACACTTGAGAGCTGTTTCAACGTGTTCAAACTCTCAGGTCTCCAACCCTGAGCTGGAGCTCAGACTCCAGCACAGATTTTCTACAGTTTCCCTTCTCCATCACACCCTTGATCCAGAAGCTAACATTTTAGCTGGTTTTTCCCCAAAAATCCCGAGTTTAAAACAACGCACCAGCCAAGCCCAGCTTGCATTTTGCTGGAAACAAAGAGAGCGGAAGGGACGACCCGATGGGGAGCCCTTGCCTGGCCTTGAGGAGAGCTGGGTGGGCAAGAGCAGCAGAGGACACGGCACTGCCAGGCACTGGCAGCTCCCTGAGGGATGGAACCACAGTTCTGCCCCCATCAGGCTCTTAAAACCTGCCTGTCACTCCTCCAGCCAGCTCAGTCCCCACCTCTTCCCTTCAACAAGCAGCCCCATAACCTCATGAGAGACGTGTCTTGAGGAACAGGGTAAATGCTCTCAGGGAACCCGGCAGCAAAGGAAATGCTGACGGGTATCTTTCCTTAACGAACGCTGCCCTGGAGATCCCTCAGCACCAAGTGGTTTGGGGATTTCTTTCTGACCTGCTAATGAGCTTTGGATACAAACAGCCCTGCCGACCTCCAAGGGCTCCTCGCACGAGCCACATCCATCATCGCCGCTCCTCTGAGCCCTGCTGCCACTTCCTGAAGAAATGGTGGGTAACCCGATGGCGGTGCTGACCCACATGGCCCTTTCTTCGGACTTTAAACCCCCCAAAGCGCCCCAAGCCCAGGGCAAACCTCCCCAGTGCCACCCATGTGGTCTTTCTGGAGCACAGCCAGCCCCTGTCCTTATCGAAGGGCTGGACTGAATTACAACACCCAAAAATGGCTTTTTTCCAGGTCCTTCTGGGCCCTGTTGCAGAAAAGAGAAAAAGGTCAAAGCCCAGACACAAAGGGGTTCAAACAGCCTAAGGCAGAGCTGCAGAACCACGATTACAGTCTCAGGACAGTCAAGCCCTTCAGGTAGCTCCTCCCTTGTGCTGAGGGCAGGAAGAGGGTACTGAGGGTCTGGGTGAGGAACCTTCACCCCAGAGGAGGGGTAGGAATGGCTCAGCACAGATTCTGACAGCAAAATCATGAGAAGCCCCCACTCCCAGTGGCATTCCCTCCCCAGCAGTGCCACAGACTTGCCTGGGGACAACCCAGGAGCTTTCTCACCCATGGCTCTGCAGGATGGGGTGTCCATCTCGTGGTTTCACAGGGATTTCAGTACCCAGCTTGTCCTGCTGGCAGATTTGGCCACTGCCCTGAATTCAGCGTGGTCTGGAGAAGGTCAGACATCCCACGCATGAGGAAGGAGAAGGACTGTGACCCAAGAGGGTTTGTGTTTCCACCTCTGAGACAGAGCCCCACTGCCGTGAGCACGATCCTTGAGAATGTCACCTTCAGCAATGGTGGCCCTTGGAGGGACCGAGCATGGCTGGAGGTCCCTGCTCAGCACTGCCTCTCTCCCCCTTGCATGAGAAGAGAGAAGGACCTCAGGAAGCACAACAACTCTCAAAAAAAGAGAAAAAACTTATAAATAGTGTGTCCTGCCCAGAGCCAGGAAAGGAAAGTAAACAGCCTCTGCTCCAGATGACCCTCCTCCCGGCTTCCTGCAGGGAAGTGTCCGTATTCCCAACAAAAACAGGAGCTGAAGGCAAGGCGGGGCTGTAGGGCCCCACACCCCACTCCCACCCGCCGTGCCAGGGTCCTACACGGGCAGTCGTGGCTAATTCTCCACGTCCCCATGGGCTCTGGGTCCCTGCCATATTCCTGAGAGCCCCGAACAAGGTGTCCCTGCCCTGAGCAGGGCCTGGGCTGGCCACGCTGCAGGACTGTCCCCACTGTGGTGTTTTCCAGGCACAAGCAGGGCTTCCCCAGCCCCAGCAGCAGCATCCCATCGGCTGGCTGGTGTTGGAGGCAGCTGGCAGGGAAAGTGGCGGAGGTGCTGAGCACCACTCTTCTTCTGGAGGTGCACGTAGGGCTGGGCACAACCTGCACTGCCTTTGGCATGTGCTTCCTTTCAGTCCATTCCAGACCCGCTCAGACATCTCTGGCTCGACCCATCACTGCTGAAGGCAGCGGCTTTTGGGCAGGGAAAGCCCAAAGTCCCCTAAAATGAGATTTCCAGGCACTTCCTGTCAGATGCAACCTCTGCAACACCACCATGTCTGGGTTGGGAACCACTCACTGCGATGTCCCTTTGGGACCAGACCTTTGCAAACCTCTCAAGGTCGTGGAGTTTCGCTCAGCACCACCCAGCTCTGCAGGGCTGGCCTCAAAAATACCACTGCTAATCCTTCTTTTGGATGAGGCAGGCAAGGGCTCTCCGAGGTGGCTCTGCTGGCTGTGCACGAGGACGTGCACTCCCGAAAACCCAAACGTGGTCCATGCCGGACGGGCACTTGGGGGCAAGACATGTGTGCCTTCATCCTGCTCAAATGCTCCCCGAGCAGGCATGGGGGATGAAAAGGAGAAAACATTGATTTCTCTTTCCATTTTACGCAGCAGTGCTGGGGATGGCTGCACAGTGAGGCCACTGTGTCCTCCCGGTCACCCCCCAGCCAGGCACCAGCAGGTCACACGCCATCAGCTAAAGCTGCTCTTTAGGGATCTTGTCAACTGGGAAGAGAGGGCAGAGGTCTGGTTCAAACCCCAGCACCTCGTGCAACAGCCAGGAGTCTTCCAGAGACGTCACAAGCGAGTGGCACCGGGGACTCCCACTTGCACAGCTCTCACAGAAGGCAGTCCCTCCTCGGGAGTCCCAGGCAAGCCAAGGGTGCCCAGATGCCATGAAGGGATCTGGTTCCTGCACAAGCACTCCACATCTCCCAGCTGGAAGCACTGGAGCACACAGCACGCTGCCAGCACGGCTCACCCCGCCCGGCTCCGGGCACCCCGCGGGGCTCAGCCGGGGAACATCTGCAACATCTGCTCCTCCTCTCTTCCCCGGTTAAACAGAATATCCCACTAACAGGCCAGGGGAGGCTTTATACAAGGAGACATCTATGCACAGAGCTCAGGAGGAGACCAAAATAAACAGCAAGGGATGCTGACTCCTCGGGGACCTGCTTCCCAGCCGGAGCCTCCAGCTCTGTCGCGGCCGCAGCGCCCAACTGCTTCCCATTAAACATCCTGCGCCCCTCACGTGGTCCCCGTAACCCAGGGGTTACATTTGCTTGCTTGCTTAAGCACAGAGAGCTTTCCTTGGGTTTTTGGACACATAAGAGCCTTATGGGGCCGGGGCAGCCGGCGCCCCGTTATTTCCCACCACACAATGGCACCGTTTGAGAGTGAGGGCTCGCTCTAAACTGCTACCAGATGGTCACCTCCTGTTCCCGGGCAGGAAAGGGGGGAGGCTGCAGCTCTCATCTTTCAAGGAACCCTTGGAAACCCAACACAGCATTCACTGCTCACGGCCCTTAAAGCTTCTCAGAGCCCTGTCACGGGCAGCAGGGTGCTCGCGGCGCTTTTCTGGCCCAGGCTGAGAGCAAAGAGGGTTTGCCCACGTTACCACAGGGCCAGCTGGGTCTGGTTCATCCAAACCTACCCTGAGTGACACAACTGAAGAGCTGCCACCACCCGAAACAGAGATGGATGCACTGGAGTGAACTAGAGGCTCAGTTATGGGGGCAAGTAGGGCATTCTGCACGTACCTCTAGGGTGTATCCACTGTGTATTAAACCTAAAGGTCCCACAGCAGGAAGGGAACGGAGCTGCACCCCTGCAGCAGGGCCAGAGCAGGATAACTCTACCCCATCCTCAACGACAAGGTGCTCCCAACTCCCCCGAGCCCCTCACTGGGGTCAAAATCATGGGTCTGAGATGGAAAATCCCCGACAGTGCAGGCAGCAAGCGGTGCTGCACATGCTGGCAGGATTTTGTGAGTACCCACACAGCTTCAAAACAGCCTGAGAGACTCAGATCCCCTCTCACATCCGCAGAAACCAAGGCAGGAAATTTTAAAAGCACCTTCCTCAAAGCTTCTGGTGATCTAACATAAGTAAGAAGAGGTGTAAGGGTTTCTAGATCCCCTCCCTGTGCTTGTGCCAGGAGGCTTCACACCTTTCCTTTACCAATAAAACAAACTTGCTGCACTACACATATAAATAAATACATATATAGTGACACTCTGCTGTTGTAGCCTGACTCTCACGCTATCCTGAGTAAGTTATGAACAGTTTATGCACAAATAAATCCTTTCTCTGACTTCCTAGACAGCCTTCAAAAGAAGTTGCAGTAGATTGCACGGTCTGACATGAATCACGTGTAGAAGACAAGGCTGGCAACGTGCTGTCACTACGCAGAGCCTTCCTGAACGGTGTAAACGGTACCAAGAGTGAGTTCTGGTGGAAATTTGGGGATAAATGCAAGGTCAGGGCTCTGACATCAATGCAAGCAGCATTCCTCTCACTCACAGCAAGGTATGAAACAGCCTGAGGCTGATGCAGCAAACCTCTTGTTTCCCAGAAATGAACATACAAAAGCAAAGTCAGGACTAAGAATAGGAAAAAAAAATTAAAATCCACACTCAGATTAATACAAAATCCCAGCTTTCCAGTGCCTATAATGCAGTTCTCAAAAGATTTTAGCTTGATTCTCTATTACTCTCGGGCTTATATAACCATTAACTCGCAGCAAAATGCTTCCAGATCAGACCAGTATATTTTACATCCCTTATATTCATTTCATACTTGTACAGAAAATTACATAAAACACAGAGCATCCAGCCCAGCAGATTGCATTACTGGCTCTGCCACGGGCTCACTCCAGCTCCTGTCTCCGGTCTGTGCTCCAGTTTCCTTTCATAAGGGGAGGAGGAAGGAGATAAATAAATCTTTTCTGTGCCTCCCATGGGGCTGTAGATTTGGTTTCGTTCACTAATATTTCTAAAATGCCTTGAAACGATTACCCAGAGACAAAAGTATGATGCAGATGGTGTTGCAGAGCCCAGCCTGCCCCGTGCTGGTGCCACGGATGCCATCCCCAGGAGTCATGAATCCCAGTGCCCACAGAAGGGACATGGACAGTGACTCAGGTGGGTGACCAGCCTGGGTGGCAGGGGCTGGGTGATTAAATCAGTGAAATCTCCATTTGAGAAGATGCTTTGATGGGTGGTGTTGCAACACGCTGGTTAAAAAGCTACAGAAAAGGAGTAAATCAGTAAAAGGGGCAAAGGAGGGACCCAGGAGCCATTGATCCCCTCAGTGCTGCCCACTCCCGCCTGCACTGCCTGCTGATTTCTCTGTGCCTGCAGCCAGCTCTGATGGCTCTCTTGGAGGGGACACCCAGCACCGCAGTGGGAGCTGTTGTCCAAATGTCCTGAGGGCTGGCAGAGAGCAGAGCCCTCCTCTTTCCTGGTAAACTAAATGTGCTTTGAAAAATAAAATCAAATCCATCCTTTTCACATTTCCCTGTACTTTTACTTCCAGTGGCCAAGAAGAAAGAAAGACTGAGTCCCAATCCCAGTCCTCACCACGCTCCTCGTCTCCCAAACCAGTGCAGCCGAGCAGAGCCTCTGCCCTCACCGCCAACCCCTGCCATGACTCCCAGGGCTGGGAGAGGCTGCAGAGCACCCACCTCACCCTAGCAAGGGGCTGCACAGTTTTGTGGTGCCTGGGTCCCAAACTGCCACCTCTACTGCCAGGAGGATGGTGGCACAGACTGATGTCACGGTGGCCCCTGCCCTGCACAGGAGGCTGACATTGACTGTGCCTACACCCGGGCAACAGGCTGGCACCACACCCCGAACTGCCCTGGCCTGGGTGCCAGCAGCACGGGGAGGATGCAGGGTCACACACCACCCACGGCATCTCCCTTTTTGGCACACAAACCAGCCAAGAGCCAGCTTGGAGGGACACTGCCCCTGGCCCACCGCTCTGGAGGTGTCCCCAGGAGACCCGAGGGCTGAGCTCCATCCAGCAGCCTCACAAAAGCAATCAGGGTAAAAGCCTGAGTCACAGCCATCAGGAGACGAGAGCTGTTCAGAGTAAGTTGGAGGCAGCAACAAACTCCTTCTTGCCCAAGGGCTGCTCCTTCCCTGCAGGGTTTGTGGCAGGGAGGGAAGTGAGGAGGGGTCCCCTGCACCGAGGAGGGTGTTTTGTGTCCTTCTCCCACATTGGCACCTGCACAGCAGCTGGGTAAAAACTGCTGGTGCCACCAGAGGACCAAACAATACCCTGCAGGTGTGAAAGGAGAGGTGGCCAGGACACAACCCTATCCCTGTGCTGAAGGGCATGACAGGCCACAAAAGAGCTCCCCTGATGGACCCCGACCCCCATCAACCAGGCACAGCCCCACCAGGAACTGAACTCAGACCCACTGACTCATTTTACAGGCTTCGAACAAGCTCAGCCAGGATTTAGGGTCACTTGGCTTGTTGCCTCCATGTCGCATCTCTAAAGACCAAGGAGGTGCCAGAGCTCACTGCAGCAGGAGGGGACAGGGGGGCTGGGAAAGAGCCTGCATGATAATCCTGCAGAAAGATGCTGCCTTAAATATCAAAGTCAGAAAACATGAATATCTGGAGCAATGACGGGCTCTGAAGTTTCCATTATTGTCTTTGGATTTATGACTTGTCCCAGTCCAGGCTTTCACGGCTGCTGTCTGTCCTGGCTCCCAGCAAAAAGAGCTGAGCAGCTCCCTGCAAGGAGGGGCAGCAAACCAGAAATGAAACCAGCACCCAGTGAGGCCATGGGGCACCCAGAGGTGCCAGGTTAATGCCTGGAAGTAATTTAGCCCCAGGTTTGATGGTGTGTTTTGGCAAAGAGACAGAGCCGTGGTCACTCAGAGCTATCAGAGCTGCCCCAACGTGTTCCAGAGGTGCTTCCTACTCACTCCACTGCCCTAATCCACCAAGAGGCAATGAGCAAAGAGTGAAGCATTTCAGGTGAGTCCCTTACTAAGGGAAAGATGCAACCAAGATCCCAGAGCCTGGGAAGAGCCAGCATGGTGTACGTGCTGCAGCCCCTGACTCATCTCCAGGCACCAGCACTACGCTTGCAAAACCAGAGCAGCTGCCCTGGCTCTGCTGTAAAGACTCATCCCCTCCCTGTCCCTTCCCACCCAGGCTCCTCTGAAAGGTCTCTTTATGATCAGCACGGTGCTGTGCTCGCTTTGCCCAAGGCTGGGCCTGTGAGGACAGAGGAGCTCACCTGTGCCAGCACTGGGAGCCCTTCCTGCTGTCACACAGCCAGGGACACTGCTCCGTGCCGCAGCGGGTGCCCGGCCCCAAGGACACGCAGCTCCTTGCATGACATGGCTGTAAACAGCAACCTCTGGATGATCCTGCACCCTAACCGGGGTCAGAAGTGATCCCCAGAGCCCAGTTCACGTGGACAGAGAGATCAATGTCCTGTTCTTCCCTTTCCCACTCCCTCACAACCTTTTTCTTCCCAAGGAATTAGATATTCACAGGGAAAACCCCAACGCACAACAGCAGGTACCCACTGCTTCGACCAGGCAGATGCAGCTTTTTGAGTCTGTGGCTCGAAGGCCAGTTCTGCAGGGGAGGGTACAACTTCTGCTGGGGAAGACACAAAACTTCCCTTCCCACAGGCACCTTCCTCTGGCTCCTTCCTCTCCCACCACATGAGGGTTTGGCAGAAAACTCCCGACCAGCCCATCCTTTGGTCTCGGATTGAGAAACGTAGATGTGGAATAAGAGAGAAAACTCTCCGAAGTGCCTGTAAAGCCCATCTTTGAGGGTATCAGAGGTGACTTTGCTGTCTTGGAGCACCAGCTACATCAATGAGCAGCTCTAGCTCTGCCCACACCGAGCTGGTGACGAAGAGCTCCAGAAGAGACCAGCTGCAGTGCGACTTTTTGCGGACAGCCCAGGAAATCCAACAATTGAGGAGCTTTGCTTCACTCCTAGGGCTGGGATGATCCAAGATGTAAATCGGAAAGATCTTTTTTGCGTTTCCTTTTCCAGGCATTGAGCCCTGGCACACGAGGGACCGTTAGTCACACGCTCAGCTCCCAGCCCAGCGCTCATCCTGCAAACCCTTGGGCCGGGCTTAGGGGACAGACCTTGGACCCGAGCGAGACGCTCACACAAACACGAGGCACCTCCCATCTCCAGGGCTTTCCACTCCGCTGAATTCGAGGCACATCACCCACACAGCGCTGTGACCGTCCCGCTGGCGCGTTCCTGCTAATATTAGCCCGGGGCTGAGTCCCAGCATCCGCAGCACGCGGCTGCAGCTGCTCCCCGGGGCAGCAGGAACGCTGGCCCTGCACAGCCCGGGGATGCACCACGGCCACATGTCCCACAGACATCCCGGGCATTCGCTCAAGGAAATTTTAAGGACGAGTCCCTGAGTTTCGTGCACGTAGAAAAGCCTATTTATAATGCAGCGCCCTCCCAAAAATGAGCTGGGCGATGGTTTTTTGGTGAGCCTTAAAACCAGGACATAACTTAGCAGGAGTTTGTACCTCGTTGAGACAAAGTCTGCTGCTGAAATACTAAAAATACCCTGCACTGGGTGGTGAGAGAAGTAGTGTCCGAAGAGTGTGCAACAGTAAGGAAAAGTAAGTAAATAAAATAGCCAGAGAAGCCTTCTGATCAGCAGTGTCATGTCCTGGCAGGGCTGGACGCTCCCCACCCTGCTCCACAGCACTGCCAAGGCTCCCCCACCAGCCAGCACATGCTGCCCGAGGGAGCTGGGCTCTTAGCAATGGGAAAATCAGGGATTAAGAACCATTAACAAACGCTGTCTCATGGTTTCTGCCAGAGCAAAGCTGCCAGCCTGTGCCCCCACCAGGCTGCGCCCCCAGACACCACACAAACCCCTCTCCACACACTTACAGCCCTGCTCAGCATTTCCACCAGGCACAGTTTACACCCACTGCGACAATTTGTGTTTCAACATTACAGGGAAACGAATCTGGTGTTGACTGACAGCACTGGCAAAGGCAAGGAGTGCTTGGCATCACTGCTGCCAACTCACCACCAGCAACCGCCAGCAAAAACGTGCCTCAGTTACCCTGGGACTCTGCTCGGCACCAGCCACATCCCACCGGGATGAGGGACAGGAGCAGATCTCTCCTGTCCTTCCTAGCAGGCAGCAGATCCCGAGTGCACAGTGCTTTACACCTCTAGCAGGAAGACGAGTACCACGCTGTGGGATTATCTTTGTGCAGCATCACAACCAACCAAAGCCGTGAGCAGGAGCATCCACCCCCTCCGCAGCGGAGCACCGCGGACACCAATGCTCCCACACCACCCAGCCTGGGCTGGCTCAGGGAGGTTTGGGGTGCACGGGTTGTTAACACACTGCACGGGCATCTCACCAGGTTGATTTAGCACTGTGGCGTCCCTTCCCTGCAGCTCAGGGTCTGTGCCTGAGCCCCGGGGAGCTGAGGGACCTGCAGCCCCCTCTGAGGCAGAGGTGAGCTTCGGAAGCACTGCTGCAACCACAGCTGAACCAGCCACGCTCCTGAAAACCTGCCAGGATCTATAAACCCAGGGGCAGAGCTATTATGCTCTGCAAATCCTGGCAAACCACAGCCCTAATGATGCTCTGCCCCATTAGAGACGAGGAAGCTTCTGTCAGTCAAATAAGGGGGATTAGAATCATAGAACGGTTTTGGTTGGAAGAGAACTTACAAACCATCTATTTCCGACCCCCCTGCCAAGGGCAGGGAACACCATCCACTAGACAAGGCTGCTCATAGTCCCATCCAACCTGACCCTGAACTCTTCCAGGGATAGGTCACCCACGGTTTCTCTGGTGTAGAAGTCCCTGGACTTTTCTAGTGCCCTCCGGCAGGAGCTGCTGTTCGGTGCAAGATGGGCACTGTGAGCATCCCCACCACAGCATCGGGCACAAGGAAGAACACACTCTGCTGTGCTGTGTTCCCTTCTCACGTGCTGCTTTGATCTGGAAACTAAACTGGAATCAAGTACCTGGTACTGCTTCCCTGTCCCAAAGGGCCCTCACACCCTCCTCAGGCTCACTGAGGCTGCAGCTCCCTGCCTGCTGCAACACAGCAGGGACAAGAAACCAGGCGGGGATGCTGAGAGGAAAACTGGCACGGCTGCTGAGAGGAAAACTGGCAGGAACAGCCAGGGTGACTGGGGAGGGCAGGCAGTGTGTGGCTGGCGGAACAAAGAGGGCTCTGGATGATCTGGTGTTTCTGCTCCACGGTATTTTCGGCGGATCTTTCCTGCTTGGCCAGGGGCTGCGTGGGGTTGAGATACCCACCCAGCAGACAGGAACACTGCATCTCCTGCCCCGCGGGCTAGAGATTAATTGCCTGCTTTTTGGGAAGCTGCTGTGCAACCCTGAGCGCTAATTAAATTGTGAAACAGCAGCCCAGATCCCTGCTCAAGGGCAAGGCCAGACCTTCTGGCTTCAGACGCACGGAGCTTTCCCCAGCCTCTCCCTCTGCACAGGCAGGATCTATAAAGTGCTCCACAGACTGAAAATAAAGGCACTGCGGAGCTGCTTGGTGCCACCGAGGAACACACACAGCCCAAACAGGCATCCCCGGGGCCCACAGCACAGCCTTTACCGTACCCCGGTAGGGAATTACTCATTCTTTGGAGATTTAAATGCAACTGGGGCAGCGAGAGGGAAGCTGTAATTACATCAGCGCTCGCAGCCCTGCGCTGGGGAAGCTCACGCGTCCCTCAAGGACAGTCACAAAGGCTCTCTTGAACCCCGAGCACCAAGCGGGTGGTGGCATTCGGGTCACCCTCCGTGTCCCAACACTTGTTAGTTCCAATCTCCCTGAGAGACGTGACTTCCCTCAGCCTCCCGCTATGCGCTCCACGGCCAACTGCAGCTGGAGCAAACCCTCGGGCTGGAAATAGAGGAGGTGACCGTGTCTAAACCCTACGACAACGGCTGCAGAGACCCCAGATTTGCCACCCGTTTCCTGCCTGACCTGGAAGAGGAACTCTTGTGCTCTGAGCTTCCTCGGCTCCCCAGCAGGAAAAACAGCGGAGCGCTGCTTCCCGAAAGCCAGGCTGGGTTCTCCAGGAGGCGGTGGAGGCTGAGCCTATAGCCGTGCACACACAGCCCCTGGATAAGCTTTCACCGCGGCCCCCACATCTCCGCTATTTCTTGTGGGTTTCTTTTTTTTTTTTTCTTTCTTTTTTGGTTTTGAGTTTGGTGATTTTTTTTTTTTTTCCTAGAAACCGCTGCACAAAGCTCCGCTTGGGTCGCTGCCAGGACGTGCGAGTGCCTAGGGATGGAGCTGCTCTTCCAAAACTCTGCTCCGGGAAGATGAGCTCCCTCGAGCCGATCTCTCAACGCCTGCTCCAGGCACAGCCCCCCAGCCCTCTTCTGCCTGTCTCTGACTCCCAGACCCATCTGGCAGCAGCACGCTCCCCGCTAGCGCATTTTCTTGCCTGAAAACGCCAGAATAGCAGGCAAGAAGAGGCAGGGACCTGGGGAGAAGCCATCCCGGTCCGCACGCCAAGGGGGCTGCACGGAGAGCCTCCATAAGCGAGCGAGTCAACGCTGCGGGCCGCTGGAGCTCTGCCACGGGACAACTGCAGAGCTCTCCAGGGCAGGCAGCTCCCGCTGCGGGGATTCGTGAAACTTGGGATCGTTATCCACATCCCAGCTACTCCAGGGCTGTGTTTGCACCCCAGAGCTGGGAATCAACAGAAGGGCTTGTGCCTGTTTTTTTTCAGACTTTCAGTCTGGTCAGCCGGGTGTTTTCAGCTGAAAAAACTACATAAATTAGCTCGGGAAGGGCAGGAAAGGAGAAACATCCCGTAAGACCCTGCCTTGGCAGATAGCACCGGGCGCAGCCGCTCCGGACAAAAAGCGCCGACAGCGCTGGGGATGCCGCCCTGGGGCATCCCGCTCCTTCCAGCCCTCCTTACCCGCGGGGTGCCACCCCCAGCCTCGGCCAGGACCCCCTCGGGTCCCACCGGGGCGCCAGCGGCGCGGGGAGCCTGCGGCAGCCGAGCCCGGGGGAAGCCGAGCCGAGCTCACCGCGCTGCGCCGNAGCTCACCGCGCTGCGCCGCGGCTGCAGCTCCTCCCGGCTGAGCCCCAGAAGCGGCTGCTCCCGCCGCGGGCTCCCTCCGTGGGTGCCCCTTCCAACCCCCGCGCTCCATCCGCGGGGCCACCCACCTTCGAAGTCGGAGATGATGCCCTCCAGGTGGGCGCTGACGGCCGGGTCGGCCATGGCGGGGCGCGGGGCGCTGCCCCCCGGCTCCGCGGTGCGCGCTGCGGCCGCGCGAATGGCGGAGGGCGAGGGCTGCGGCNGGGCACTGCCGGCAGCGAGCGCGCCCCGCATCCCCCGGGCCCGCGGGGCTGAGCGCCCCGACCCCGCTGTGCCCCCGGCACGGAGCCCCCGGTGAGGGGTAACAGCCCGGGGTGACGGCCCAGCGCTGCCCCACGAGGGGTGGAACCAGCCCACACGGGTGGGTCACACCCCCGAGGTTCTCCGGCACTGAGGAGCCTTTCGCTGCTCGGTTTACCCTTGTTTGGGAAGGGACAACTCGGCCACGCTCCGTTTTATAATTCCTCAAAATCAAACCGGCACTAAAACCGACCGTGTTAACCCACCACTGCCAAATCCAAGCTGCCTGCTCTGGAAAAACATCGCTGCAGCAGCAGAAGGGGCTGCAAAACTCGCCCCGATGCTGAGCCCAGCGCCGAGCGCTCAGTGCTGCCGCAGCTCCCTGCACTCCAGCCCGAGCCAGCGAGGCAAACGCCAGCTCTGGGCATCGACAGCAGCCCCTTCCATGACACTGCTGCCTCTTCCCCGCCTCTCACACCCGCTCAGGTTGAGCATCTCGCTATCTGATGCTTCTCCCTTCCGGTGTTGATTCAGATCCTGCCCTCTTGACCCTCTTTTCATCCTCCCCGCCCTGTGTTTTAATAGCATCATTTCGAAGTGATGATACCCACTGAAATGTGTCCAGGCACATCAACAGGAAAGGAAAAATGAATGGGTTGGGCTTTTAGGCCACTTTGGGTGAACCATAAAGAAAAATTATGCAAAACAGCAGTACAGTTAGTGCCTGTTACTGCAGAAAGTACGAGCTTCACCACTGAGGTCACCTTTTTAATTTCCCATGTTCGAGGTCTGCAAACACCACAGACTCCCCCAGAGTGCACATGAACCAGAAAATGAAACCGACAGCACCAATTTCCCAGACTCAACAAGCCCCAGGTTTTCCGTACTGTCCAAGGAAAGGCATTGCTTGAAAACATGAGAACTGTTTAAATAATCTTGAGAACACCCCTTTACAACAGAAGTGTGGTATTTTAAGGCAGGTACGGTGGGTTCCCTCCCCTCTGGCAGGCAGCAGCACTCAGCTCTTCCATTTCTTGCTCTCCTCGTGCTGTCAGAAACCACCGCACCAGAGCAGTGCAGGGAGGAAGAGCTCTGCATCTCTCTCCATCACAACGGGAAACAGAAACACCTCCCCGTGTGACGCACTGCCTGTAGAGCTCCTTGGTGTCATCCTGTCTGAACACCACCAGCTGTTCCCGACGGCTTGGAGGAGAACAGGAGTGACCATGGACCTGTGGCTCCTGTGACACTGAGCTCAGCACCTGGGTGCCAGGTCCCTGCTGTCCCCACCGCAGGGAGTGGTGGCAGCTGCCACACTGCAGGGCACCGCAGACGGCTGACTCGCCTCACTGGCATTGATTTTTGAAAGAAAGTGTCTTTATTTTTCTCTTCCCAAGTGTTCATATGCAGGTCACATCCGCAATCCATTTCCAGCAGGTAAAAATGTAACTGTCAATAATTAACTTTGTTACTGAGAGGGAAAAAAAAAAATCCCACTTTGTTAAAAACTACGGACGACTCTCTCACTGGAAGAACAGAACCTGGATTCGCCTTTTACGAAGTCTGTTAAACATCCTGACTACGTCCTCATCAAAAAGTTGTAGAATGGGTTTAAAGAGGGGAAAATAATGCACTAAGCAAGACAAACTAAAAATCATTATTGTGAAGAAGATTTTAAAAGGGCAATATGGGCAGCCTGAGGAAGGACCAAGCACATTTTTTGATGTTCAGAGTCTCCTCCCTTGCAAATCCCATAAAATTCAGTGTGAGAGTCCCTGCTTGGAGTTTGGTGGCACTCTCTGAACTAGGTCACACAGGGACTGATGTGATGCTGTGATGGGGACCCTGTTTTTGAGGTCAACGGGAGGCAGGAAGAAGTAAACCACTAGAAAAAACCACAAAACATTGCTTGATGGAACGTGGTGGGGAGCGTCACAATGACATCTGCTGATCTCATGGAGCTGGTGAAGAAGCTCAGAGCACTTCAGCAGAAGAGGTTGAGGCAGTTTGGGTCAGTCCCAGCCCCCTGGGTCACTCTGCGTTTCCCAAGCAAAGGCAATGTTATCATCCTGGATCTAATAAAAGTTTAGCGAATCAAGCGGCCGAGAGGAGAGCCCCGAGAAGTGTGAAATAAAATATCCGGGCTATAAGCAGGAGTTCCTTTTCATTAAAACCAGCTGGGTCATATTGCACCCATGTGCACCTAAGGCACTGAGAGGGGGAGAGAAAGACGGAAAATTACAGCAACTAAAGAATAACAAGAATATCCAGAGCTCTAACAGTAAATATTTAAAGCAGCAAGGTATGCAAACAGCTCACCCCATAGCACATACCCCAGGTGCCTGCTAGTAGTAGAGGAGCAAGCTTTCCTCCAGAGGGATAAGCCCATCTTTCTCTCTCTTGGAGACTTTCTTGCCCTTTTATCTCTTTGAGCCATGTCAGAGGCACAGCTTTACAAGAGCATCGGACCAGGAAAATCATCCCCTTGTCCAAGCTGCACATAACCAAACTCCATTTCATCCGGTTTTCTACCGGCATCCTCAACCCAAAAGCTTATATTTAGCTAAATCCTTCTTCTAGAAAGGCAGGCAACCCTGGGAAGCTGAGCCCCTCATCCCAGAGGGATGGAGAACCTGCCTCCTCCCCTGGAATTGGTTTTTGGGGTTCCCTGTCAGCATAGCACCAGCATGTGTTGCACTGCTCAGCCAGATGCAGTTTTGGCACAGCCTCCGCTTTGCTCTTTCCAGGTAGATCGAGGCGATTGAGGACCCTGAGACTTCTCCTGGTGAAAGATCTCCCACACTGATCACATCACCTACACTCTCTTTGATAACGGAATCAGGTTCTGCTCCTTCTGTCCTTGTGGCAGGTATTTTCTTCAGTCACTTGTCTGGCTTTCCTGCTCCTTTCTCCCGACAGGTCACGGGTGTTCGTAATTACATTCTCATCTCATTGCATTTCATCTTTTCATCTTAAAAGAGATGGAGCTCACTTTTCAAAAGAAAGAGGGCAGATCACGTCTCTTCTGTCACTTGCTGCTCCCCTTGCTCACACAACCGAGGGTCTCACTCACTGTTTTTGCTGTACCAGAGGCCTCAGCTCCAACTCCTGGTTTGATAAGACCTTTGGGATACTCTACACAGCAGCTGCTGCCCCAGATAAAATCCCTGTTCTCCAAAGCTCTGGCTGCAGGAGAATTTTAGGTAAATATTTTCCTTGCTGTGTTACATTACAGTAGAAATATTTCTTGTTTCCTTACTACACCAGGCCACCACTGACTGCCCAGCCCTTTCTCCTTCACCATCACTCTGCCCTTCAGATGAGCAAGAAACTTCCTGCAAAGTTGTTTCGTTGGCCTAGAAGTGATTTCCTGCCCCCAGAAAGGCAGCCTGTAAAATCTGCTGATCACTCAGTTATAGATACCAAGCTAAAACTGGATTGGTGCCACGAGGGCTGGCAGATGCAAGAAGCTTTAACCCTTTTTCTCTGGGTACTTCACCCCTGGGCTCTCCTGCCCTGCAGCAGGGATGTGCCTCGAGGGCTTCTCCAGCTCTCGGCTCAAACCCCTCCAGAAGCAGCCAGTGCTGGGCACAGCCTCTGTCCTGGCATAGGTGCAGGGGAGCACAAAGCAACCAGACTTAGAAAGTCACTTCAAGGAGAAGAAAAACCGTAAGAGAAAAAAACCAAACAAACAAACAAGATGGCAGCTATCAGCTTTAGAATATCCCTTAACAGGCAAAAGCAGAAAAGGGATTTTCTTATCCAAACCCATTTCAAACAGCACCGTGCAGTTTCCTTGCAGGCTGCTAAGAATGCAGTTTTTCAGGCAGATTTTCTTCCTCCCACAAGTCAAGGTTTTTCTGAACCCGGCAGCTCTTATCGGTCTCTCAATCTGCTGCAGTCATGAGCATCAGGCTGGGTTAGACTGGGGCCATGAGTCATTGTGGCTACCTGAGCCTTAAATTATCTCCTACCCAAAAGTGGGTAACTCATCCACAGGATTTTCCCCTTCCTCCTCGCATTTTAATTAGAAAACAAAACTCTTCATTGATTCTAGCCTCTTCTGTAAAATGCCTCGATGCTTACTGACCAAAATTACATGTAGGAGCAGCTAAATATCATTATTATTAACCACCTAAAGTTTCTTTGAGAGCCCAAACACCTCTCACTGCTCATCACAGGTGAAACCTCCTTGCCAGCCTTTACGGGAAGGTGCAGTGCCTGGGTGGAGGCCCTTGCACCGTGACACACCAACCACAGTGTGCTCAGGGCATCGCTTCCAGCTCAGCACCGGGCAGCTCTGCTGCAACATCCCCTCGGCAGCACCAGCGCAGGGTCACAGGGACAGACAGATTTATCACAGCCCAGACCAGGCAGATTTTAAAGGTGAAGGAATGGTGAGTCCCAGCTCGTCTCTCCAAGCCCAAAATAAAGGCTGTTGCCATTACCTTCCTCTCCACTCCTCCGCTGCCTGCAGCTGCTGAGTTCCTGCGCTGCTTCTGCCCCAAAAACCATCTCAGCTTCCAAACCCACCTGGAAGAGCTGCAGTCGTCTCCATATGACAGGTGGGGACACTGAGGCACGGAACAGCTGTCACTCAGACTCAGGGAGCTGGCAAGTCATGGGAGCAGAGCTGGCTGTGGCAGGGAGCAGTGCTGGCAGCCCCCGGCTCCTTGGGAAGTGCCGCTGTCACTGCCTGGGGACGAGGGGACTCCGGAAGGAAAACCAGACACGGTTCCCATCACCCCCGCCCATGGTTTCGTGGAGGTGACGGCGCGAATCCAGCCCTGATTACGCAGGAATTGTCACGAAAAGAGGCTCTTTCCCAAGGCTCCAGGATCTTCCTGCTTCCGAAGGGTAGGAAACACAGGGAGGACGGACGCACTTCAGTGCTAGTCACACTTCCCTTCCTCCGCAAGGAAACCAAGAGCATGGGAAAAGCTAAAATAATTCAAAACGGGTTTGCTAATTTGAGATTACTGGATAACTAAGTGATTTTTTTTTTTTTTTTTTCAAAAAGAAAATGCTGCCAGACCTCATCCCTCAGTGCCACAGATCCGCACAGAAAGGGCCAGGTAACTTTGAAGACTGGATAACAGAAAAAGGACAAAATCTGGAAGAATGACAGATGGGCAGCACTTAAAGGGCTTTTGATAAAGTCTTTGCTCACGGAAAGAGCCTCAGCATGAAGGACCTCGCTGCCCCAGTAGGCCCCAGCATGACCACGAGCCACCAATGTCACACAGTTAAAGTCAGTGGCTCCTAAAACGCATTAAATGAGAGACTTTTAGCAGCACAGCAGAAATCACCAGTGCTCCACTGTGAGTCACCCTGGCTACCCAGCACCACTCACACCCCACAGGAAGGTGAAGAGGGGACGGGGCTGCCAGAAGCATCACCCACAGATGCACCACAAGGAAGAGCTGCTGTGGGCAAAGATCACCGTTGCCAAGGGAACAAAAAAAAAACCCCAATCCAACCCCAAATACGGTTATGGTATAAAAGGATCAATAAGAGCGGAACTGAGAAGATTTTACCAGCCAATGATGGGAGGTATAAAGGGACTGATGTGAAATCAAGGGAGCAAAAGGCCGGAGAGGTTTCTGCTCGTAGGAAATTAAATATGACACGAGGAAGGAGAAGGTCCCTGAACCTACAGCTTCTCAGATATTCAGTGCACCAACAGGGCACGCAGCAAACTTGGTGCTCTGGGACAGCCTGGAGCTGACAGCCCCGTGGGAGCTGGGTGGGTGGAGGAACAAGCACAGACAGCCACAGCCCCTTCTCCTCACCCCCAGCAGGGACACAGCCACGAAGATCAAGGCTTGCCTTCATGTCAGCTTTAACCCCATGAAATCAGCACACAGAGGAGGTTCCAGCCTGTTCTTGGACAGGACAAGGGATGCATCACGTGTGGTTACACTGAGCAGAGCAAGGGGAGGACCAGCGCCCACCCTCCCACCCTGTGACCTGGAAACAGAGCTGAGTCTGGTCTGGTCCCCCTGTGCTCATCCCCGATGGTCCCCAACACCTCCCTGGGGATTGATGGGGGCACCCAGGGCTACCCCAGTGCTAAGGTGGGAGTCAAGCCAGGGATCTGATCCCACAGCTTGCCTGCAGGAAGGGTGCTGCGGGTCAGCAGCCTCTGTGCTGGGCTCCAGGGGCACATGGCTGGGCTGGGAGTCACAGCTCTGCCCCCTCCAGCACCCTCCCATGGACTCTGAGCCTCGTCCCCTCCCAGGAGCAATCAGCCCATCGCCCTGGAGACCTGCCTGCACAGGTTGAGCTCTCTGCAGTCCCACCACCTCACGCCAGTGCCGTGGCCCAGCATTTCACGCCAAGACAGTGATTCCGGCTATTGTGCGTGCTGAGAGCCTGGAAAGGGAAATGCTGCCCCGAGCCTGGGCCACGCACATCATCCCAGCCACCCTGGGCTCCCGGGAGGGCCGCGGTGTCCCCACGCCACTGGTGGAGCGGGCTGGCAGCCCATGTGCCCGGGGAGGGGAAAGGGAAGGGAAGGGAAGGGAAGCACAACTCCCTGGTGTTGATTAAACAGCAGGAGACACTCGCGGAGGAAGGAAATGGAAAGAGGATCAGGAACTGCATCTGCCTGAACCTCAGGCAGTTAAAACAAACTCAGTCTCAAGCTCTTGTTCTTCTCAGTTTCAGGTCAGGCTTTTCTAAGGAGCTGGGAAGTGCAGTTTAGGATCCAAGCAGAAAACTGACTTAATTACTTTAATTATTTTCTTTAAAAATTAATTATTAGTTACCGCTTTTTAACATTAAGGCCGAACAGGCACAGAACTCGGTGTCTCGTGACAGCACAGATGTTTTAATAGAAACAAGAGGCTTCAGAAACCCTGCTCATCCTTAATGAGTTTAACACACCCAGGGCCCAGCACGTTTCCTTTGGAAAACCTTCCCGCGTGGCTGACTCCAGAAGGAATTGCAGCGCCTGGGCCTTGAGGTAGGGAACACCTCTGCACTGCTTGCACCCTTATGGTGGTTGCAGGAGGAGAAGAGAAGGTGAGGGCCAGCCAGAACGCTGAACCCCTTGGAAAGAGGCCACTTCCAGCACTGTCAGCTTCCCAGCAGCCCCTAATTAGGGAGAATTTGCAGGAATAAATAAACTGGCAGTGCTACATGCACTCCACTTCCAGATGTGCATGTCTCATGTTCACGTGGTGTCCGAGGCAGGGCTGGGAACTCCATCCCCGCACAGCAAGGGGAGGAGGCCGGCACAGCCCAGCCCCTCCGCAGCCCCACGGGTACAAATCCCACACCACCCTGCCTCCCTCACACATCCCCACTGCCCTGGGCACTGTCCTTCACCCCTCCAGTGCCCCCCATCCCTCTGCCATCACACGTGGCCACCAGACCCCCATGGGACCCTCTCAACCCCACCGCCGAGCTGGGAAATCGCCTCTTGCAGCCCCTGCCTCCGCTGCTCCCTCAGCCGCCTGCTCGCGACCTTTTCAGCCTGAAACTTTCCAGTCATAAATATACCAGCTCCATGGCAGGAAACTTGCTTTTCTTATGCTTCTCCCCTGCTTCTCAGAGAGCCATTTCCAGCAGCTCGTGCTCCCTGCCCCTGGTTGTTTTCTCCCCGCTCCTCCGAGATATTTCAGGCACGCAGCAAAATCTGCTGCAGCACAACGACCCTAAAACTCCCTGTAAAGGCTCAGGAAGCACCACAGGCTGCAGGTCAGGCCTCAGGAGCAGCTGTACCTCCTGGTCTCCCCGCTTACCATCAAAAGTTTTGTTATTATTATTCCTTTTTGACATAAACCAGTTTGATAAGAACAATTCCCAGATGGAGCCGCAGCCCCACACCCACTCGGCTTCCTCTGGGCAGCATGGACACAGTGTGGGAGCTCACTGCACAGCGGGAGGAGGACACAGGGGCAGGGGGAAAGGAAGGAGAGGAAGAATGAACACAATTTTCCTTTCCCTTTAAAGGTTTTGGCAGATGGCAGCGAAAGCACCAGCGGGGATGCTGAGGTGTGACCATCCACACAGCACTGAGCACCACTGGTGGCTTCCCTTTGCTCCAGCTCCACCACGCAGGGATGGGAAAGGTGCACAAGTGGACAGGAACTGCTGCCAAGGTCCACGGGCTGCGTGCTCCTGTCTCCATGCAGATGGGAATTTGGATGCCCTGCGATGCTGTGGCCAGGGGAAGCGCCCTCAGCTCAACTGCTGCTGGGGACAGCTCGGCAGGTCCAACATGGGCACACACAAAATCAGGCAGGCTCGGTGCTGCTAAACTGCTCGAGGAGTCAAATGGGAAGGAGAGGGACCATCCTGGGGGAGCAGCTGCCCTCAGCAAGGGCAGGGTCTGCCTCGGCTTTTACATCTCCTTAAACCATCCTCTCGAAAAGTCTACTACAGCCCTCTCAGACTCGCACAAAAGGCAGGTCCAAGGTAACTCCCACTCACCAGATCCCAGTGTGATCCCAGCAGGATCCAGTGGCTGACGGAGCCAAGCTGTGCTGAGCACCACTAAAGCAACAACCCCCAGCTGTGGGTTCAAGGGATCTACCCCAAATACAGGAGGCAGCTCAGACTCTGCTTGCCTCTCCTGCTGGGAAAGCATGGCAAGGGGGATGGCAGAGCCCCCTCTAACCAGGCCTCCCACAGCACAGCAGCCTTTGTTCCCCAATCCATCCTCCAGATACCCAGCACCGCCAGCTCGGCATCTTCTACAGATGCAGAAGTTTCACAGCTGATTTAAAAATCTGGAGTAATACAAAAAAAAGAGTAGTGAGTCAACATTTTTAGGGGAATTTCCTTCAGCTTCCCCTCTCTTTCCCCTGCTCAGCCCTGCTGCCTGCCCCAGCCCTTGCCTGTGCACAGCCCAAGGGTTCCCTGCTGCAGGGCACTCGTTCCTGCTGAGATTAAATCATTGCTGCAGGAGAGAGTTGATGCTGTCACCACTCTCCCAGGCTCATCCTGAGCAGGACAACACTTGGGCTGCCCCCTCCAACCCGCCCCAGTGCAGCTTTCCGAGAGCCACAACTGGCACACGTGGCTGGGTGACGCTGGGGGTTTCAGCCTCCAGAGACAAAAGAGGATTGAAAAAAATAGAAAAAAAATCGACTCGGAGATGTGCTGCAAGCAGGCCAAAAGCAGGGGCCATCCAGCTTTTCCCTAAATGGGAAAGAGGCCCGTGAGCACACTGGGGGCAGAGCACCAGCCACAGAGAGAGGGCACCAAGCCAGGAGGGAGAGGGGGAGATTTCCAGCAAGCAAGGCGAGGGGAGAGAAACTCCCCGCTGGCAATCCCCCAGCAAGCAGTAAAACCCTAGGGATGGGCTGAGTTTGGGGGTGTGGAACGGGGCAAAGCTCAGCGCCTGAGCTGCCCCCACCGCGGGACACAGCCCTTCCTGGGGCAGCGGCACCGAGCATCTCTCTGCAGGCTGCTGGGCAATGAGCTCTGACACTCGCGTTTCTCAATGAGCACGGCAGAGTTCAAATGTCCTGAAGGAGCAGAGCTGGCCCTGCCTCTCTGCAGTGACGGCCGGGGCTGGGCTCTCTCTCAGCCCGTACACTGCCCGTGTTTTGGTGCCCATAAACCCCCGTGGCCAAGCCCAGCAGAGGAAGGGGAACAGGGCAAATTCTCCTTCCCGAGGAGATGAGGTCAGTGCCATCACACCAAGCCGTGCCACAAGGAGGTCATGTGTTACCTCTTCTGCCACCTCCAGGCTGCAGGCACCGCTTGCCACCCCATCACCCACTGACTTTTTTTATTACTTCATCTTACCAAGTGCCCGTAATAACCACACTAGGCCAGGGAGTATTGGACTTGATGTTCCACCAAAAGAATTAAACTGCCCTCTTTTACGAGAAGTTAAAATAAGGTGGAAACTAAATCTGGAATGTTTTTCCTTATAAAGGAATGGCAGGAGGAAAGCGCTGGATGCATGAAGCATCAGCCTCTCTTGTTCAGCAGGGACTGGCAGTGTCTACAAACTCAGGGCATGTTGTTATTCCCAAGTAATCACAGGCAGACCAACACGGCCCAGTCTACCTTGACACAAGGGAATAAACTGCCAGACCTGGGCTCTGTCCTTAAATACCTTCCTTCTCCCCACACCTCCAGAAAAAAACCCCCGCACCACAGAACCCCGAGTTTGGTTGGTTCAACAGCCAGATGACATTCCTGAGAGTCAAATAAAACTGCCCTGCTGCCTCCTTCCAGTGCTGGGGCCCTTGGGGAGCACTCTCCTGCACAAACATGTGCCTTGGCATATCAGCAACACCCTCCTGCGAGAAGGACCTCGATCCCTGCAGGGACACCGCGTCCACCAGCTCCGGCCACAGGTGGCACATCCCAACCGAGGACATCTCCTCTGCTCCGCTCCGCTTTGGGAGGTGCTTTCCAGACGAACCTTCTCCACAGCGCTTGCCTGTAGCTTGGGAAAGCGTCTCCTGCCAGCTGGAGGCCAGACAGCAATCCCTGCGCTGCAGAGAAGTGCTAACAGCCCCGAGCAGCTCCGGGCGCTCGCTCAGAGCCAGCGATGGTGACTGGAGGCAGGAGCAGGGCTGAGCTGTGCCCGTCGTCACCGTCCCCCGCACAGCCCAGGCACTCAGCGAGGGCTGTAAGAGGATGCTCTCGTGCAGCTCTGGTGAGCCAGGCCTCGTGGAAGCAGCCAGAAGCCAATTTGCACATAAACAGCCAATTAGCTGCAGAAAGAGATGCCCACTTGGTCGCTTGCCAGCCTGGAGACAGATTTAAGACATGCGGGAATTCAATCTCCGGTCCAGATATCACTGTGGCCAAACAGGCCACCTCCTTTACTGGCCTCTGGGAGAGCCTCTGGCAGCACAATAAAAGGAGTATTTAGCAAAGCTACAGACTCGCTCGAAAAAACTTGAGGCCGATGAGGCATTTTGCAGCCAAGCTTCGTATAAACACATTGATAATGCTGTTAGCACGGGGCTGGGAGGAGCGGGGCTGCACGGCAACAGCAGGCCTCTCTGTCCGCCTCAAGAAAGCCCCTTTCTTGCCATGCACGTTTCATCCACGATCTGTGTCTGCTGCCAGCCGCAGTCGTACCAGAACCCGCTCACCTCATCTGTCTTCTGTACATCCACGGACGCGAGCGAGGCAGGAGCGCAGGCAGAGCTGCAGGGCTCGCTCACAAACCCCGCTCCGGTCTGTGCTGCCCTGCTCTGCGGTGAAACCCCCAGCCCGTCCTCATCAAACACCTTCCCCAGGGTTTAGCACACAGGTGGAGGCCCATGGTGTGCGGCAGCCTCAGCACCCTCACGTCAGGGGTGGGGGGAAGCTCCTGTGCGAGCGGCTTTGATGGGGCTCATCTCGAACAAACTCTTAGACAAGAAGACCCATTCCTGTGCCGTGTCGTGGAATCATGGAATGGTTGGGGGTGGAAGGGGCCTTTAAAGGCCATCTAGTCCAACTCTCTGCAGCAACAAACAGGCTGGTCTTCAACTAGATAATACTGCTCAGAGACCTGTACAGCCTCTCGCAGGGCAGAGAGGCCGGGGGACAATCTAGCACCAAAACTCAGTGTCACCTCTTGCTCACAGAGACCCTCCTGCCCCACGTCCCCTCTGCACCCCTCGGAGAGGTGCTGTCCCGGCTCTGTGGACAGGAAACAGCCCCACGAGCCCCACCAGCCACAGGATCAGAGCATCCTCGGTCTGCTGAGGCTTTGGGGCACTTGGATTCACCTTCGGTCACGTTGGTGCAGTCCCAGAACAAAGCCTGCGTGCCCATCTCTGGCAGATCTGCCTTGATGTGGCTGTCACTCTGATTCGTGCTGCTCAGCAGCTTTGCTGATTGCTTGAGAAAAGGCAGGTTTGCGCAGCTCCTGGTGCCTGAGCTCAGCCAGCCGTGCACTGCCTGCAGTCATCTCCCAGCTGCAGGGGACACGGACACGAAACTCTCGTCCTGGTACCGGGGGGACAATGGCAGCACGAGTCAAACTCCTGGAAATGTACTCGTGAAGACACTTTGAGCTCAAGGAAACAGCCCTTCCCCCTCAGCTCCGGCTGCCACCCCGCATCCCTCACAGCTGCCACCATCCCAGAGTCATTCCTGTGCCACCATGAACATTTTATTAAAACTACGGAGCAAGCACTCCAGGCATAATGAATATTCATGCTGCTGCCTTCCACAGCGATGAACGGGGGTCCCAGCACAGCACAAGCTCTGCAGAGCCTTCCCTACCCTCTCACAAGGCACTAAAGCGTGGGAGTTGAACAAGGATCAGTATTATCCACTAAACCACAGGATGAGCTTTGCAGGAACTGGCAGGCTGGATTGTTTCCAGTTGCTAAAGAAGGCAAATAGTCCAGCCCAGTTCTCTCATGCCAGATGTGTGGAGTATTTGCAGACTTGAGAATGTGAAGACACCCCGTCCCCATCCCGGGAACCAGGCAGTGTCCCTCACACACCCCCAGCAATGCCTGTTACTCAGAGGCAGAGTGGCACTCTCAAACAATTCTCTTTATTTTCCTGAATTAGGCATTAAAAAAAGCATTTTGAAGACAGTGGTTTCCTTCTAGGTCTTGCAGGCTGATAGAGAGAAGAGCTGGCAAAACTCAAGGAAGGCTGTCAAAGGAATAAAGCAAAATAAACCCCTCACCTTAGAAGGAAACAGGCACAGCCTCTGACAAAGGAGTAAAGTAAAATAAACCCCTCATCTTATAAGGAATCAGCCACAGCCTCTCCACGCTGCGGCACGGCCAGGGCTTTGCCTGGGAAGGGCTGACTGGAGCTCACGTCAGGCAGCAGAAGGATGGACAGTGGGGGCAAACCGGGCATTTTCCAGGGAGAACATCCCAAGCCAGACACAGTTCTAGGTGTTCCACACTGTCTAGAGCTTCCAGAAAAGTTTCCCACCCCAAAGACAAGGACCTCCTTGCATCTTATCACCACTCCTGATCTTCTACATGATGGTAACTCTGTCTTTCAACCACATCCAAAAACAGACTCGATGTCTGCATCTTTCCTCTATCACAACGACTCCCCCAGCCCATACCAGTCACACAAGGATGAATTTTTAGCCCCAGCAGATTTTCAGCATTTACAGGATGTCCTTGGCCTGCTTTTCCCTTCGGTGCTTCTCCTGAGGGAGCAGCGCAGATCTCCTGGAGCAGCAGTGGAAGATCCCACAGGAACAGCCATCAAGCTACCCAGAACTCAGTTTTGAGGACAACAAAATCTCCCAGCCTGGCACTGGAAGGGCCCCACTATGCATTAACTGTGCCTGTGCTTGATTTGCCTCTGACCCTCACACCCAGAGCTGGGAGCTTCTCACAGCCAAGCCCGCTCGCAGTGTGCGCCATCTCAGCTCGAGAGCCGAGGAAACCCCTGCGGATCACAGCCTGTTGCTGCACGTGTTGTCAGAAGAGCACAGAGTGTCAGAAATCACCCAGAGGGCCAGGCCCTGTCACGTGTGATCCAGATTTACTGCTCCTCTCCTTCCCTGAGGGACCTGGAAATCTCAGAGTGCCCTGGCTTCAGGGCAAGCCCATGAACTGCAGCTCCTCGAAGCCCACGTCCTGCTGCTCCACGTTCCCGCTCCACCCAGCCCCAGAAGCTCCCAGAGGTGTGGCATCCTCCTTTGCCTGCCAGTTCGGAGATAAACCTCCACTCCTACTCCTTCCTCAGGAGAAAAACCTGATTGTGGTGGAGCGGGAGTGCAGCATCCCGAACTGCTGGAACGCCACATCTGCAAGAGGGCACTGGGAAGGCGCAGGGAGGTGAGAGACTCAGGTGGAGCCACACAAGCAAATCCCAACTCCTGAGGATGACCCTGCTGGCCTCTCGCTGTGTGCGGGTCAGCTCCCAGCACCTTCAGCAGCAGCGGGCACTGGGATGGCCCGAAGCCACCTCACACACCCCACAGCGGGATCCCGATGGCCTCGCTCTGCCCGGCGTGGCTCCCATCCCTTCCCGAGGTGGCTCCTGTCCCTTCCCGACCTCACGGAGCTGCCAAAGCTTCTGGGGCAGCTCTGCCTCTCGCAAGGGACTGTCAGCAGTTTGCAGATTGCCTGTCCCGGCCTCGCGTATGAGAGAAGGATGTTTATGTAACCCTCGGAAAACGCCAAGCGCAGCAGGATTGCCCGGGAATACGCGGTCAGCTGCGGGAGCTGGTGGAGCTCTGGCAGCCACGTCAGCCCAGAATCTCTGCCCTTAACTCACAATAATAAAAAGGCAGCTTCCTATTTAATGGAAAATAGCAAAGTCCTTGCAATGCAAGATGTTCTTGTTCACAGCAGATGCAGCTGATGAGCACAGTATTAAATCCAAGTGGCCACTTCCAGCGCTTCCTGAGAGAGACCAGCTCCCCACAGAGCCAATTCTGCATCTCTGCTGGAAAACACCAGGTTTGTTCATTGTTGTTGGTTTCTCCTTATTTTTTTTAAAGCCAGTTTCTTTGCCAAGCCAGTAACAGGACTGAAAACCAGACTGGCTTTATTGCTTAAGTCCGTGCAATAGCAGTGAGAGGGCTGTGAAGGGAATGTTTTTGATGGGCTATTTTGATGATGGATCTGACATATCTGCTTTAAAAAAAAAAAAAAGGAAAATCTCATTCGTGAGCAGCAGTCTGCCTTGGAAAGCAGCTCTACAAATATTGGCAGCTCCTGATGTTAATTAACTTTCCTAACCATGAGAAAAGTAGTAAAAGCGTCCAAAAGACAACCAAGAGCAAGTCAGGGACCTGGGAGCCAACATCTAAAGGAACTGGAGGGAGACGTGTGACTGGGAGTCACTGGGAGCTGAGGGGGTTAAAGAGGCAGAGGTGGGAACAGCAGAGGAACCTGGGTTTTGGACAGAGGTGATGCCTCCACACCTCTTTCCTCATCTTCACCATCCTCACACAGATTACAACACTCCACATGTCCCCAGACACTGCTGACCTCCACAGTTCAATGCCATTCCTATTTAATATTTAAGCAGAGAAGGAAGCACGGGACACAGTTCAATTAACTCAAACAGCTTCTCCCAGATGGCCAGCGGCAATTAGGGAACAGTCCTGCTTCTGCCGGTCCTTCCCAGCTGCACGAAGATTGTGCATCAGCACCTGAAGGGATGCAGGGAGAAGCAGCAACCTGAATTTCAACTCCAAACACAGCATGAACTTCTGCTAAAGTTCAGGCAGCCTCTGCCCCCCTGAAGCTGTCCTTGGGTTCACACCAGGTTTGAAGCCAGCAGCAGCGGGGTTTGAGGGGAAAAGCTGACACTTGGGATGCGCTCGTGTGTCGACAGCTACAGCTTTTTACTTCATGGGGAAATCTGTCAGCAGAATGTCCTGAGCACAGCCAAGGTGCCTTTGGACAGCGTGTCGGACACAGAACCACATTCCCCCTGATTTATGTCGGGCAACGTTCACTGCTGCCGGGGCACAGAGGGGCTCCCACCAGAAAGAGGGCACTGCCAGCCACCAAAACCACCTCCAGCCCTGCACGAGAGGGAGCTGGCAAAGAAAAGGAGTGGATGCTTGGGTTTGATGGATAATTAGTGCTTGTAGGGTGACTCCTTCGATGCAGAAAATGGGGGCCATGCTGTCGTTGTTTGGATTCACATCTCTCTGTGAGTAACAAGCAGCAAAATAAACCTTTTCTTGTTATCACAGAATCACGGAATGCTTTGGGTTAAAGGGACCTTAAAGTTCATCTCGTTTCAGCCCCTCTGCCACGGGCAGGGACACCTTCCACTATCCCAGGTTGCTCCAAGCCCCATCCAGCCTGGCCTTGGACACTTCCAAGGATGGGGCACGCACAGGGTCTGGCAGAGGAGCAAATCTTGGGCGAGCAGGCAAACCTGAGCTTTGCCAGAGACAGAGCAGGGCCCGGGTCTCTGCTGGCCTGCACCGGGAAACTGCACACAGAGAGAGGAGGGGGAGGAAGGCATGGAGCCAAGAGAGGGAGAGCTCAGGCTGAGTCCCCACCCTTGCTGCTCAAACCCTCCTGGTACCCCTCCTGCTGCCTCTTAGGCGCTTTTCTCAAAAATACTCCACCTTTTCTTCCCACAGGTGTGCTTGTATCATTCCCACAGCTCCCTCACAGCCCTCCAGCCCTCACGACCAAACCAGCTCTGCATCACCCACTGTCACACATCCTCGGTCCCCTGTGCCACTGCCTGTCACCTTCTTGCCCTTGTGAGGGCAAGATGAAGTTTCCCCTCCAGCTGCAGACAAAGGGCCACTCTCTGAGCAGTCTGGAGATGAAGAGGGAGCTGTGGAGCTGCGACAGAGGGGAGCAGAGGACACCAGAGGTGGGTCTTACCCAGTCTGGGGATCAGCCACGAGATGAAGGGCAGTTTGAGCACCCCAGCTGCTGCACAGCCCTGGTGCCCAGGTGCACCCACTGCGAGACAAGACCAGTGCCACGTACAGCCTGGGCTGTGTCATCTTGGAGCAAGGCCAGGATCCAAAGCACACACCTCCATCAGCGCTCAGGGCACCACACGAGATTCAGCAACATCCCCCATGGCCCCACAGCACAGCCAGCACAACGCCCGAGTACAGAGCCCAGGACCACCAGCAACACCAGTTACTGGAACAAACGGTTACTGGAACACCAGCAACACCAGTTACTGGAACAAACCCATGAGCAAAGGGGAGAGAGCCCCCGAGGACAACCTGCACTTCAACAGGCCTCTCCAGTGGGTGTCTCAAGGGCTGCAGAGGTGCAAGAACAGGCTCCAGGAACAGCCCTTCTGGATGGAAACATCGCCTGCAGCACTCGGCTCTGCTGCAGAGGGGAGCGGGGAGGGAAGGGTTTCCTGGTCCGTGGCCAGCACTGCTGTTTATGGAGGATATGCCTTCCCCAGGGTGTGTTTCAGCAGAGAGCATGAGACTCACAATTTCACAGTTCACTTTCCCTCTCCACCCACCGGGAACTTCTAATATTTTCCGGAAAAAAAAACCCACCCCCAAAACAACCAGCAGCTCACCAGCCTCGGTGGTTTCCAACCAGGCTCCCTTCCCTGAGGAGCAGCTGTCAATGCAGAGATCAACCATGGCTCTTCAGGCAGCTAAAGCCAGGTTTGACCAGTTCTCCACTTGAATGAATCAAAGAATGCAAGAAAGGGGAGAATTGGGAAATATTTCAGGTGCTGAAGCCCTCTTCATGGCCCAACAGCTTATCTGCTCTCAAGGTTGCCTGCTTTGCCTCTATCTTGATAAATCTGTGAACAATTAAACATGAACCCTCCCGGTCAGCGTTCCTGGAGGGGCAGCTCCAGCCTTGTCACTCTATGGAGCCAAGAAAAGCCACAGGGAGAAGGAAAACAATGAAGCAAAACTGCTGAATGTTTCAGGGCTGGGGAGGGAGGACCAGGGGACATGGTGGGCCCATACAGGATCATCCTCACTCCCAGGGAGAGAGAGGGTGAAGTTTAAAGACTTCAGCAGAAAACAGCAGGGAAGGGATCACCAGGTTTGTGCTCCCTTCCATCTCCCCAGGGAACAGAGGAGATCAGATGGCTCTTGCTGATGAGAGGGGCAGAGAAGGGACACATCAGCTAGTGTTCAGTGGTGCTGCAGCTGTGAGCGTGGCCCTGGCAGCACCAGCACCCCTCGGGGGGAAGTTCTGCCTGCGCCAGCCACACCTTCAGTGCCTGAGGAACGGACATCGCCAGCGGAGAATAAATCCCATGCTCTTGCTTCTTGGCCCACAGCCCCCAGCAGAGACAGATCCACTGGGAACAACTCGTGTCCACCCACACCCCAGCCCCACGTCTCAAAGTAGCCCCAGCCACTGCCCACACCCGGAGGGAGCCTCACCCCAGGCCTGCGTGGGGGTGCTGACACATCCAAGGGTCAAATTCCCAGCTTTACCACAACAAACCCCTCGCAGCTGGCTAGCAGCAGATCCTGAAGTGCCAAGGAAAAGCGGAAAGAATCCACCTCGTTTTCCATCTAGGAAGTGAGAGCACACGTGTTAAATGATTTACGCAAGGACACGGAGCGATTCAGTGGAAGAGCAGGAAGAGGAGTCCTGCAGCTCAGCTTTAAAGTGCCACGAGATCATTCCCTCCTGCTGCTGCTTAAATCCTGACTCACTAGTAAATAAAAGCTGTGCCAAAAAGCAAATCTGTTCAGGAGAGGGGAACCCTGATGCTTTTAGGAGAGGGGCACCCGTGTGCTTTTGGTACCGTAGTGATAAACACCATCCATTTTACCCAATAAAACCCCTCCCTATAAGCACATAAATCAGAATTTACTGTCCTCAGCTCTGAACCTCAGCAGTCATTTGCTTTTTACAGCCGAACACAACCGTTCAGGGGTGAAATTCAAGTAGACACCTAGAAAGGGTGAAGGGACATCCGTGGGACAGGCGAGGAGCGCTGCAGGTGTGGGCAGGGGGAGGCTGGAAGGAGGCTGGAGTAGCGACTGCGGGCAACCCTCGCAGCTCCCGGGGGCTGGGCAGGGAACGTGGCAGTGCCCACCTCATCCCACCGGCCCCGAGGGGAGCCAGGGGCATCCACAGCCCCCTGCACCACTGCTTCCTGCAGCCGCGCATCCCTGCCCCGCACCAGGACCCGCGTCCCACGAGCTGTCGCCCCCGCCCGGCCCCGGGGCACATCCCTGGGGATGGGGATGGGGATGGGGATGGGGATGGGAATGGGGACGGGGATGGGGACGGGGATGAGTCAGCGGGAGTGACAGACTCGTGAGTCAAAGAGATGACACATCCGCCCTTCGCCCTCTGGAAAGGGGGCCGGGACTGTGGGATCCTGCTGCTGAAGGGCAGGGTGACCCCAGAGGGTCAGCCCAGGGACCGCAGTCACCTCCGACGGGACAGATTTCCTAGAGGCATCCAGGTGGGTAGTGAAGCCAACCAAGGTGTTTCTTACGCAGGGGTCCCCCCACGTAGGTGCTAGAAAAGCAGCAAGGAGTTTCTGGACATTCTTTACGGGGTGTAGGTTTGCAAAGGTCAGCTGAAGCAGCTAAAAAAAGCCTCTTTGCTCTCCTTTACACACGGTGTAGTCAAGGAAACAGGTCTCTGGACTGGAAAACGGGAGATCTGAGGCTGAGGCCTTGTGCAGCCCCAGGCAACCGGCTCTCCACAAGCCACCTTGTAAAGAGACATCACGATATTTCTGTAAAAGCCGTCAGGACCTTGCCTCCAGCTACACTCACAGCAATCATCACCCAAACCCTCTGACCAGAGCTGGGGTCCCTGCAGCGCTGTCACAGCCGCAGCAGCGACAGCGACACAAAACACCCGTGGGCAGCACAGCACCGCCGTGGGCTGGGATGAGCATCCCAAGCCTTGATTCCCCCCAGCTCAGGCCGTGGGTGCCAGCAGCACCACGCTCTGTATTTCCAGCACTGCGTAGACGAGAAGATCAGGAAAGTTCTTTGCTTACAGCCTGGGCAGAGCCAGGGACCAGCAGCCACAACAGCTCGTGGGCCAGGCAGCACCAGGAGCTCCTGAGGAAGGTGCAGGGATAGAGACCCTCACACAGGACCCTGCTGCTCCCCTGACCTCAAAGAGGGGCCAGCTCAAACCGAAAGTCCAAGCCAGCACCTCAGAGGCACCGGAACACAGGGAGTCCATGACTTGCTGTAGCTCGCCCATAGCCAGCAGCACAGGGACAAAATCCCAGACCCAGGCATCAAAACCAGCCTTGCCCACACCGATGTGTGTCTGCCCAACACAGCTGTTCCCAGCAGGCTTTTTTCCTTCCTTCTTTTACTCCCAGGTGAAGCAGAAACTGACCCTGGACTCAAATCCTGGGTTCAAGTCCAGATCCGAGCTCCCCAGCCTGAAGCTTCACACCACTCAGCTCCCGAGGAGCTGCTTCTCAGCTCCCTGGGTGTCCTTCAAAACAAGCATCCCTGCCAGCTCAGGACTTTAACTATCCGTCTGTCCCCCTCCACCACCCAGATGGACTCAAACCCACAACTGCCCCTGACAGAGGCTCTGGCTTCGTGGGAGCTGCTCAGCCAGTGTGGCTCACTCCATCCTGTGTTTGCTGGGCAGGTTTGGTGCTCCCTGGCACTGCCAGGGATCAGGCACCCAAAAAACACCCAGAAAGCACCCAGCACCCACCAAGCACATATCCCTGCCCCCCAAGCCCCCCATGTCAGCCTCTCCCCTCATCAGCAAGGCCTGTGACACCAAGGCCCCTCCATCACCATGACTAAGACATGGAAGCACAAAACCCTGGAAAGAAAAAAACATCTGAAACGAATAAAGAACCCACATCCTGCAGCCTTGGGAAGGAGAGGAGAAAGTTCTGCATGAAGGCAGGCAGTGCCAGCTGGCAGGGGGTGGGCTGCCAGCAAGGGCGTGCTGCTGGCATCCACAGATGCTGGCCCAGCTTGGGAAGCTGAGGAGAGAAAACCCAGCTTTGGGAGAGTTAGGGAGAGTAACTGCAGAATATTTGGACCAATTCCTTCACTAGCAGCCACACCAGAGGGTGCCCACACCTCTGTGCCTTGACCCAAAGGGATTCTGAGAAAAATCAGACAACAAAAGCACCAAATTATGAGTGTTTGTCTGCTCCATTGTGCCACAGACCAAACTCGGGTTGTCTTGATAATAGAGTTTTATTTTCCAGCCCAAGCAGGCAGCAGTGAAATACAAACCCACCATTATTTCCACAGCCTCGCGTTACATCACGGTCAAAGCTGCAACCTGGAGATGCTGCAGAGCTAATGGCAGGCTCCCCACAAACCCTGCGCCAGAGCAATCACACTCATCCCCTGCCAAACTGGCTTCACTGGAAACCAGAATTTGCTTCAAGAACAACTACAGGTAATGATGTAATCACAAAATTAATGCAGACCTGTTTATACAGCACCGACTTCACACGGGGGAAAAAAAATCTTCATTTTGATGCAAGAAAGGCATTTTTTACAGGGAGAACAGTCAGTCATTGGAACAAGCTCCCCAGGGCCATGGTAGAGTCCCCAGTGCTTGAGGTTTTCAGGGTGTAATTGAGAACTGTGCTAGATAATCTCATTTAGGCTGCCTTTCCCACAAAAGGCTGGGCCAGGTGATCTTTTGGCATCCTTTCCAACGGGGGCTGTCATTCCATGGAAAAATACACTCTCAGATTTACTGCGTGATTATTTGCTTGTAAAACTAATGCATTTTATTCACCTGTAAACCCCTGCCCGTTCTCCCCCCAAGTTGCAATCCAGAGCTGTTTATAAGTCTCTAACAACACTCTTGGCATCAGCAACCCAAAACTCTGTTAAACCTTACACCGAAGAGCTATTTCACTTCACCTGCACTCCAACAGCAGCTCCATCCTGCAGCACGGGCTCGCAGTGGTCCTGTGGCAGGGAAGCAGCACCTGGGTACAGGATAAACCCATTTAACCACAGCAGCCTGAAGGACTGGAGGAAAAGGGGGGCCATGGCCTGCTCAGCCATGGGGAAATTAATTTTTCAGTGTTGGTGCCTAGAAAAGGAGAAGCTGCCCTCGCAAACAGATGCTGCTGGGAAGGAGCAATGGATAGAGCCCAAGAAACTTCTTTTAAAGGGGTCAAGACCCATGGGCATTGGTTAAGCACACACATAAAGGATGCTGGCTCCATCAGCTGTCCGGAGCAGCCACCAAGCACTCGTAGCCCACATGGAACAGCTCCAGATCCCACTCACAACCCTGTTTTGGAGACTCCCCTTGCCGCAGCGTCAGAACAGCTCCGAGTTCCCAGCTGCACTTCTGCGACCCCTTCTCTGACAGGGAGCTTCAGCACAGGGACCCAAATGCCAGATCCTCATTCAAAATCAAAGGGGAATGGCAGCACTAACACCTTTACCCGAGGACTTACAGAACATCAGAGGCAGAACGAGGAATTTCCCCCGCATTTTCTCAGGTACAAGACTGCTCCTAACACGGGGCCCACGTTGGTGCCACGGAGCCCTGAGCCCAACACAGCACGAGGCATCCACTGCTCTCTAACAAATCTCTCTGTCCACGAGTTACTGCTACGAGTTCTGCACGGAAAAGCCAACAGGACACAGATATTGTGCTTCTGAGATCATTAAGGCAACACAAGACATGTGTTGACCCAGACATACTTCCCTAACTACGTACTCGCTTCTACTCAGCATTATGGTATGCTGGACCTTGGAAGAGCCCTGACTCGCATGAGAAATGTCCTCCCTCACCCCAGCAGCATGGGAATCGCTTTGCTGGGAGGCTCCGAGTCATCCAGCAAAGTAAAAATCCACAAAGGAGCTGCGGCCTCGGGGTTGGCCAAGTTCAGCAGAGCGGTTCAGAGGAGCGTTACCTGTGCTGTCAGGCCAGAGATGAGTTGTGCCCCACAGCGGGACCATATTTAATGGAGATGAGCAGAATTTCCAGCAGATTTAGGAGCAGACATCAGGAAATGGATAATGCTTCATACCTTGACGTGCCTCAGACAGCTGCGGGAATGCGTCCGCTGGCCAGGCGGGAGCCGGCAGCCAAAGGGGCCGGGAGCAGCACGAGGCTCTCTGTGGACACAGCGCCTGCAGGGGCAGCTCCAGAGCCCCAAAAAACCCAGACCCTTCCCCGAGAGACCTTCTGTTCACTGAGCCAGAACCTGCAGCCACAGGCTGCTACAGAACACGCAGGGTGAAAAACGCTCCAGCGAGAAACTCGGCTGACAAAAGGTGCAGGTGGTTTTCAGAGGGCATCACACACTGCAGCAGGAGACAGGGATCAGCACCAGGCAGGGACACGGGCAGCGGGACACCGACAGCAGACAGAGGGCTAAGGACAGAAGGGAAGGCGTCCCTGGGTGCCAGGGCTGGGTGAGTGCAGCGGCATCTGACAGGAGGTGTAAATGCACGCTGTAAATGCACAGTCTGGTGTCCCACGTGTGCTGCGCTGCAAGCCAGAGGAGAAAGGAAAACGTCTGGCAAATGAGGTGTATGGCTGGGAGAAGACCACTGAAAAGAGACGTGTCCATGGCTTTTATCTGCTGTTTCCTAGGAATAACAGGGACACCAAGGAGCCTGGGACAGGAAAGACAGCTGAAGTCATCAGAAGCACCCTCAGCCCCTCTTCCCTGACACACACCTGTAGGAGATTACCTTCTACTAAAAAAAAAGGAAGAAACAAGTACATCCCCTCACACCTCCAGCAATCACAAACAGCACCCCTACTTTCCTCTTTCTCTGTCCAGTCTTGTGGTGCTTCCCAGGCGGCTCCGAGAACATCGAAGATGTTTTGTTGTGACTACCCAGCCCCTGCAAACCACACACTGCAAAAAGGAGTGTGTCCCTGCTGCTCAGGATGATGGATAAAACCATGTCAAACTAAGAATATTACACACGAACATACCCACAGTGGTGCAACTGAAAGATTCAGAGTGATCACCAGTGGGTTAATGAACCCTTTATCTTCTCTCTATGCACCTACAGCCCCCATGCCTGGCTCTGCCTAACACGTGTCACTCACTGCCATCAGGTGTCATGATCACATATTCATCATCATCTGTTAACTCTTAAAATGAGTTTTCCCAGCGCAATTTCAAAGGTGGCATGAATAATTTCAGTGGGAGATCAGACCTCCTTTCACCCCACCACCCCAGTAACCAAATCCTCTCTGCTCAGGGAGATACAGACCCTTCCTTTTCTTTTAAGAAGAGGCAAGAGGCCCCGCGGCAATAACAATTAAGGTTTTGTAGAGAGATCCGAGCTACTCAAAGGGACCGGCCGCTAGGGAAAGACAGGAGAGCCATCTCCAGGCCACTGCCACCAGCGCAACCTGGCACTGAGGGAGAAGGGGCAGACGTGAGGGACACAACCCAGAGCACAGCTCCCAGCCCCAAAACCAGAGGAGAGGCATGCCTGGAAACCAATCCATTTAGAGCTAATGCTTCTCATGCTCTCATAGTTTTCAGAAACGTGTGAGAAATGAGTTAACTGGATTAGAAGAGACAAACAGGTTCTGTGAGATTGTGTTCCTTCTGCCAGCACCCACAGGCACCGCCTGAGACTGGCACCTTGTCACAGAGCAGGCAGCCCCTCGCTGCCCCACAGCTGGCACCGAACCAGGCACAGACCCGCAGCCTCACCTCGCACCTCCCATGCCTTCCCCTGAAGCACAAGGTGTTTGTCGTGCCCTGGGATGGGAGCCTGGGTCAGGCACACGGCTCTGGGAGGAAAGCCTGAGCTCTCCCGGGGCAGAGGACACTCTGGGGGACATGCCCAGCCCAGCAGCTGTGGGAAAACAGACCTCAAAGAAGAGGCCAGGCCCAGTTCCCATCCGCCCTGGAGTGGCCTCATCCCATCCAGCAGCCCCACACTCAGCCCAGGAGTCAGCTCTTCCCACCCACAGCCGAGGACTAATTAAAAGCATGTTTAGGGCCAGAGCAGTGACTAGGACACGGCCCCCAGCGTGGCACGGATCTGCTTTCCTCCGAGTCATCTCTGGGTTAGTCACCAAAGCCAGAGCCCAGCCGTCCTGCTGGCTGTGACTGAGCTCTGCTCCCTGCTCCTCTTCTCCACCAGTGCAGCAGTGCCCGAGCCCACGGCCCTGGGGGCCCCTCGGAGCACACCAGCAGGACCAGGGGGAGCCGAGCAGCTCCCCCCGCGCATCCATGCTGTGCCACGGATCTGGGAGCCAACAGCACAGCCTGGGGATATGAGAACCACAGAACCACTTAGGTGGGAAAAGACACCTAAAATCATCGATTCCAACCATTAATCGTCACTTCTGTGCCCAGAATCTCTTCAAGAACAGTTTTGCCACACATGGTTTATCATTCCCTCCGCTGCCCCGGCTGAGCAGCTTTCCCTGCCTGTGCTGACCCTTTCAAGCAGGGACCTGTGGAGCAGATCAGAGACTTTCAGGCCATCTATCTCCCCCTCCCACACTTCGTGCCACAGTCACATATCATGAACACCACTAAGACGGTCTGCACATTTCCGAGGTCCCACACGGCGTTTGAGTGAGGGCAGAGCGGCTGTGTTCATCATCCCGGCAACCTCCTTGGGTGAAGGCACACGCCACGCTTTGTACAGCAGGCCCAGGTCACCAGGCACAGCCACGTGCCCTCCCTGCACCCCTGCCCATGGTTCAGCCACATCTGAGCCACCCATGGAAAGCCAGTTCCAGGTCAGTGAAACACGTAGGCACTTGGACATCATTTTGCAAATATTGCTCCTGCTCCAGGGCATTAGCAAGAGCTCCTGCATCTTTGCACAACGACGTTCACTCCTCTGGGGTCTTCCCACCCGCAGGGTCCTTGGGTGCTGCACGCCCTGGGAGCAGTGACAGCCAGCCCGGGCACCAGGGCTCTGTGCTCCTCGCACAGCGCGCAGCCTGAGGGCTGAGAGAACCCCACCTTTCGTGCTCGTTCGGAACAAAAAGCCCTGGATCACATCGCTAAGGAGTCCCCTTTCTCCCCAGAGACCCTTTGCAGAGCTGCCCAGCACCTCCGTGAGGAGGACCCAGCGCTGCACCGAGGATGGGACCAAACCCCCTTCTTGTCCCTCCCTTCTCTCCCGCATGTCCCTGCCCAGTAGCGCAGGCTCTCCAGCCCGAAGCCCCGGGCTGCTGCAACACCCACCAGGCTCGGAGTTACAAGCAGCTCTCAGGAATGCTTTGAAGTGGCTCAGACCAGAGGAGAAAGCACAAGCAAGAGAGATGGACAGAGGGATGAGAACGTGCCACCCACACTCCGAAGAGGCGGTGGGGAGCGGAGGATGCTCCTGCAGGTAAATCCTTATCCAGGGGCACCAGCTACTCTCAGCACATCCCTGGATGAGGCACGGTGGGTCTGGAACAGGCGAGCCGTGAGAGCAGCCTTCCCTGGCCACAGCTTCGCTCCACCCTGGCTTGAGCGCTTCCTCTCGTCCCTGTGGTTTCCCTCGCAGCGCCGATGCCCAGCGGCCGGCTGGGAACGCCCAGGACAAGGGCCTGGTGCCCGAGGAGGGTGAGCCGAGCTGTGCCACGGGGTGGGTGGGAGGAGGGAGACCCCTCGGAGCTGCCAGTTTGGGCACAGACACCCTCAGTGTCCCCCTCTCACCCTGCTCACGCACACAGAGGGCGAGCCCCTGGGTGACACCACGCAGCCTGTCCCCTCTCCCTGCCGCCAGAAGCAAACAGCCACCCTCCAGCAGCTCACGGCCACACCACTCCCCAGCAGCTCCACGGACCCGGGAGCAGTTCCTGGAACCACTCAGACATGCACCACTGGGCGGGAATCGCGGGGAAACCGGGGAATTAAATGGAGTTATTCATCCCTCTGCATCCCCCCCTCCGCGCACGGCCGGCAAGGTGAAGCCCGCGGCGCTGCTCCAGCATAAAGCGGGGACCAGCCATGGAAAGGGCAGGCAGCTCCTGCCCAGCCTGGCGGGATGGGAGGGCAAAAACCCGGGTAAGACACTCTGGCAAGCAGGAAAAGCTCCACCACAACACACACGCACACGCACGCCCAGGAGCCAACCTTCAGAGCAGAACCGCGCCTCCATGCCAAGAGCTCGGCTGTTTTCCTCCCTCTCCCCGGCTCGCAGCTCTGAGCTAACAGGCTCAGCATTCATCCCCCCGCGCCGAGCGGCACATGGGAGCGGAGGGGGGGAGAGAGGCACTCAAATGAAATCCAGACCTAGAAAGCAGTTTCTTTTTCCCCCCTGCTTCCCTCTTCGCCCCCCGCCCCTGGCTGCTGCTGGAATCACCGTCTGTCTCTCTCTCTCTCTCTCTCTCTCTCTCGGGCTCAGGAGGATGNTAAAGGAATCGGCTGAAATCCACCCGGAGCGGGGCTGTTCCTCTTCTCAAAGTACAGAAGCTGCTGGAAAGGTAGGAGGGCAGGGGCATAATAAAACGTATTAAAAGATCAATAGCCTACCTGAAATCCGGTCCCTCTCCATTACTACGGGATATATTTAGCATCCGCGTGTCACGGCCGTCCCTTTTTTCGGTGGCGTCCCCTTCTTTCCCCCACTCTCCCTCCCTCCTTGCCTTGCCTCCTCCTCCTCCTCTTCCAAAAAAAGCTCTTTGTCTGGTCTAATTTCTTCAATCTGTTGCAATCATGAATGCATCCAAATTACCACATTTCCATGTGCTGATCATATGTTTGTGCTCCAAACTGAAGTAGCTTTGTCTCTTTGAAATGAAAAAGAAGGGTAAGAGAGAAAGAGAAAGGAGGAAGAAGAAAGGAAAAGGGGGTACATGACCCGAAAAATCCTGTAACTCCCTGAAATACTCCAGCAGGCGCAGGAAAACTGGAAATCCCGAGTCCTCTGTAAAACAGTCTTAAAGCTACAGCGTGCGAGTGTCCAGGGGAACGCTCCAGCCTCCACAGCTCCCTCTTAATATCCACCAGGAGATGCTTAAGGAACTTGGCTCCTCACAGTAACAGAGCGAGCAGCTCATCCAGCTTCTCAAATCTCTCCCCACTTCCCCAGCCTTATTTTCCTGCTATTTCCTCTGTCCCCTCCTCCTTCCTTGGCTCCAGCATTTTAAAAGAGCGCAGATCCTGCACGCTCCCCCCCTCTTCTGCCAGGTCTGAAGTTTCGATTCATGCATAAACTATTCGGCTGATGAAGGCTGACTTCATTCCAAGCACAGCATCATGGGCTGCTGCTGCTGCTGCTACCAGGCGGGACCCGAGCGCGGCGTTCCCCGGTCCTGGGCAGCCCCTCGAGGGCTTCCCCGCCGGCCCTGGCACCGCTTCTCCCTCCTCCCCACGGCACGGCAGCGAGCAGCAGGATTTCGGAGCCTGCCAGAAGCGACAGTGAAAGTCTCTGCCCCGGGCAGGAGCTCTCGGTCTTCTCCCCGGTGCGGCGGCAGGGTTGAGGTGGGGTTTGAGAGCAGTTTTCCCTCCCTGTGATGCCCAGCAGAGCACGGGGGAGCAGAGGGAGAGGAGCAGCCCTGCAGAGCCTGGTGCCCGATGCTGCTCTGCCCGGCGGAAGGGAGGGATGGATGTGTGGCTGCAGAGATGGGCTGGCCCGCACGGAAACTTCCACTTGGCCGCCGGCCCGGGCGGGCAGCGGGGACACGGCGTTAGCACCTCCAGCGGGGGCTGCCCGCTGCCCAAACACCCTGCGCGGCCCTCCCGAGCCATCCGACACCGATTCCTATCGATAACCACCCAGCCAGATGCGAGGGCACAGCCTCCATCCCCGGAGCTGGCAAAGAAACCATTCAACCCCCATCCCAAGGCAATGCTGGGAGCGAGGCACAGCTGTTCCACAGGCCAGGTGTGCTGACAGGACCCTTGTGTGATCAGCACGGTCCACGTGACATTTTTTGCCCCCAAATGCTCACGAGTTCACATGGCAAAACCCAAGTGTGACGGCTGTGGCACAGCCTGGCACTGCCTTCATGCCATGGGCAGAAGGACAGGTCGGTGCCCAGCTGGATGAATAAACCTCCAAGGGAAAACTCCAGGCGTTACAGGCACTGCTGAAACCTTTGGACAGCCTGGGCTCACATTATAGCACTTTTCAATACTGAGGGTTTGTCCCGTTCAGCAGCTGATGCAGTATCAGCATCCCCAAATCAGAGGGAGGAACACAGCCAGCACCCAGCTGTGGGGTCAGCAACAGCAGCAACCCCTGCACATCCCAGCAGGCAGCAGGGAGGCAGCCCCAAGACAGCCCAGTCCTTCGGGAAGTTTCCCTCTAATGTCTGTCTCTCCCCCAGTGCGTTATTCCCTGGGCAGAGAAGTTGAGATTCCTCCCCAAATTCCTGCTCATTCGCTGCTTGCTAGCACAGCTCTGCACGTCCCTGCTGCCAGGGCCCAAGGCACTGGAGGGGACAATAAGCAATGTTTTCCCACTGACAGGCTCAAACCACGTTTCCTGCCCGAGACCTCAAAGGTGCTGAACACAAAGCAAGGACACGGGGGAGCTGCACAGCCCCACGGAGCACAAACCCCACTGCACTGCCTCCACCAAGCGGCCTCAGCGCCAAGCTCCTGAGGCTGGAGAGGAAGGGAAAAAACCCCGGGGAAGTGTGGAGAAAGGAAGAAGGTGAGTGGAAAGGAAGAAGGGATGGGGGCAGCACGCATTTTAGCCTCCAGACTTTAACCCATCAAGACCCAGATGCTTAGGAAACCACCTGGCACTGTTCCTTGCAGGACAGATCGCCAGGAGGCACTCAGGGAAGTGAACCCAAACTGTGGTTAGTGCAATTGAACTTGAAATGCATAAAAACCTCCAGGTAGCTGCTCTCATTCAGGCCTGAAGTACTCCTGCAGGTTTTAATGGATTCACTTTAAAGGTGCAGCCGTGTGTCCCTGAAGCAGCGCTCACAAAGCACTAACAGGTAACAAATAATGGGGTGCCTGTGACGGAGAGAGGGGTACCCCGTGCTGGTGATGTCAACATCGGGGTTTGCTCCCTTCAGAGGTGTGGTTCCAGTGACCCTCGTGTTCCAGGGCTGGGGATTCCCCATTTCTCTTAGTTTTTGAGAAGCTCCTCACGTGCCTGTTCGAATGGGTGTCCAGTGGTCTGTGCACTGTACGAGTCCATTATAAAGACATTATATATTCCATTTTCTAGCAGTACTGCTGAAGGCAGGGGGAAGCCAAGCACAACCAGATTTTAGGAAGAAGACAGAGAACTCTCTCCCCTGGCCAGGGCTGCCTTCTTGGGGTTCAAACCCCTTAGGGCTGACTTTTGGGAAAGCCACAAGGAGAGGGAGGAGGCAGGAGCAACTTTAAGGGAACCACTACTATCTGCTGTAAAACCAACCCCAATCTCCGCTTGCAAACAGTGATCCGACACAAAGCAGGAGCCCTGCTCTGCTGCCAACCCGTGCTCACGGGGCTGGCACAGGGCGCACACGCTTTCCCTCAAAGGTTTGGACACCGGCAGCCAGCAGGAAGCACTGCCAGGTGCAGAGAAAGCAAGGAAGGAAATCGCAAAAAAAGAAAGTCAGCCGAGCCCTGCTCCGGGCTCAGCTCGAGCCTTCTCCCTCTCACACACCTCTGCGAGGCTCGCCCAGCAACGCCCCCGCCCTTTGCCAAGCCAGAACCTGCTCGCTGTGCATGAACACAGAGATAAGCAGGGACTGTGGCCATGCACAGAGCCCAGGGCAGCAGTGGGCAGCCAGGAGGGGCTTTAGGGCTATTGACACTGTCACCAGCCACAGCAGCGGGACAGACACCTGCAGGTATCCAGGTAGATCTTATTTGCCGTTCCTTGTCCGCCTCTCCAGTTTTATGCTGGGGTTATGTTCCTGGGGCATTTCATCTGACAGAAGAGCTGTTTTCTTTCCTGCCTACTTCAGTGCAGTCCCTCGGTCACAGCTGACCACTTCCACCAGGGTTTTAGCACATCAGCCAGGTATCACCTCATAGTCCCGGCCCTGAGCTGGAGAGGGTGAATGCTGCAAGTCCAGTCAGGGGTCAGAGGTTCAGGCTGCACTGGCAAAGGTGCAGGAAGCAGCCAAAGACCTCCAGGACCTGGCGAGGCAAGAAAAATGGGGATTCGACTGGTTCTTTCACAAGCTATCTCAGCTATCTGCAGCACTGGATATCTGGGAGGAGAGCACAGAGCGGGGACAGTGCGGCAGAGCAGAGCATATCCTGAATCGAATTATGTTTAGGGAAGCATTTTCACATGAGGAAATGCAGGCCCAAACTCAATCAAGTGTTACTCCATTATGCTCCCTCTACGCCTTTTACCCCCAGGCTGGACCCAGCCAGCAATGAGAGTATCTGAGCCTCCATGGACTGTTTGCTCCAAGAACCTTTCTTTTACATTTATACGAGCATTGATGATGGGGAAGAAAGAAAACGTTGGCTAAAACTGCCCTTTTCATTTGGAAAAAAATTAAAACCAAAATTAAAACGAGCTGGCACACACAGACCAGGGCAGCACACACCAGCCCTCCTTCCTCCTCCCATCCATTTTCCCCCTGTTCCTCTGCAAGCAGGGAGTCCCCCTTGCCAGGTGCTACACTCGCACACTGCCACAGCTGTCCCACTCCTCCAGGGCCCACTGACACCTCAGCTGGAAGCGTGTCCTGTCACTGCCACCAGCCCCAGCAGGGTCCCCTCCACTGCCCCACCAGCACAGGCACCTCGAGTCAGCCACGTCCCAGCACAGCTGTGCCCTCACAGGGCATGGCTGGGGCTGGCGAGGTGACAATGAACACATCTCTCTCTCAGCACTGTTTTACTCTGGAGAACTCGGGATGTTTTCCTCCATCCTTCAAAAGGGGAGAAGACAAACAAATGAGAGAAACCCGTACTCCGCTGCCGTTCCTCTCCCCTCTCTCTGCTGCACCTGATGCCAGGCTCTATTGGAAGGGCTCTCAAGGCTTCCTCCAGACATGTCTGGTGCTGAGGTGAGAAATAACCTTGCTCAAGGACTGCTGCTCCTGTCCTGGCAGAGCCACACCGCACTTGTACATTCCCTTTCCTCGGGAGAACCCTGCGGACCTTGTCAGCACTCATCAACAAATCTGTATCACGCTCCAGTGCGGAAAATTGTAATCTTAAAACACAGTCAGCAGCTGAAGCCCCCAAACGTTACAGAGCGTCAAAGCCCTGGTCACTCCCGAATCACTGATTGTGATTTTACTGTCTCTGGTTTCCTCACAGCAGAGCGCACAGAGCCAGGTGCTGTGGGGAAAGCGTCGAGATCTACCTCCTCACCTCCGACGTTCAGGAGCCTTTGGGGACTCAGTGAGATTATACACGAGACTGGAGATGAATCAGAGGTGCTGTAAGGCAACTGGACAAGCAGCCAGTGCTCAGCACATGCCCTCACCAGCACGCAGCCCAGGGCACCCAGCACCGTCCCAGAATTTCTCAGCTGTGCGCTCAGGCGCCCACGCTCCCTCGTTCCCTGCGAGTAACACACAGCTCTGCTGGGAGCACGTGGGAGCCCCACAGGACTCTGCCAGGCAGCTCAGAGTCCACGTGCCAGCATTACACAAGCCCCCTGCGTGTGTCCGTGCAGGAATCAGGCACCTGGGCGGGGAGCAGCCTTACTGCTTTAACTTCTTGTTGCCCCGAGCTGGGATCACCTGCAGAGCTGTGCCTGCAGAAGGAACTCTCCAGGCTGGCTGGGGACTAAGCTGCACCCTCTGCTGCTTTGCCCTGGCGAGGAGGAAGGCCATGTGTGATGCAGGGGACACGTGTCAAGAGAAGGTTTGTCCCCAGGGAGCCCGGGGGGAGCGGGTGGTGCATGGGGACACTTTGGCAGGAGAGCGGCACAGCTGGGGTGGCCGGTTTGGTGCCTCGGACAAAGGGGAATAGAGGCTGCCCGAAGGAATTCATATGACCTCATCTAAGGACACATCCACAGCGATGAGGCTGCAACCACAGGCTCCAGTTAACCCCTCAGCTGCTCCACCGCAGTGAAAGGCATGTCTGTGCTGCCAACACAGGATCACAGTGTAATCAGGGTTGGAAAAGAACTCCAAGGGTTCATCGAGCCCAACCATCAGCCCAGCACCGCCGTGTTCACCAGCGAACCGTGTCCTCGAGTGCCGCGCCCACACGACTTCTGAACACTTCAGGAATGGTGATCCCACACTTCCTCGGGCAGCCTGTTCCAATGCCTGACCACCCTTCCAGTGAATAAATCCTTCCTAATATCCAATCTAAACCACCCCTGGTGCAACTTGAGGACGTTTCACCACACACCAGAGAGGTGCTGACAGCACACTGCATGCCGTGCATCCCCCCCAGCTTCCAGCTGGACCCCAAGTGCTGCACTCCCAGCCTGGACCCCAGGATGCCAGCAGGAAGCTGCAGACAGATGCAGGGCCGGACCAAGGTTCACAGGAGCTTCCCAAGCTCGGTTTGCTCAGATGCCACGCTGACACGTGCAGGGCTGTGCCGTGAGCGGCAGTGTCCACGTCTGAGCTGCAGATGTGTGACAGTTCTGACAGCTCTCCCCCGAGGAAAAACCCCTCACACACCTAATGGTTTTTATAGCACTCTGAACTCGCTTATGTAACAGCCATCATGCACGCTCCAGTGCGGAGCCCCCGGCTCCTGACATTCCTTTTGTTCATCTCCACTGTTCTGGTTAACCCATAGCCCCACAGAAGCCGCTTTCTAGACCTGTCCTCTTACAGACTCCAGGCACAAAGAGAGGAGATGGTCCTCAGGGCAGGGTACTAAGGCAAGAGCTGGAAACAGCAAGATCTGTTGTCATACCTACAGCGAATTTGGAGCATCTCGAATTAGGGAACTCTGCTGAAATCCTGCTGTCCTTGTTAAAGCGATGATGCCAATTTAAACTCTGCCCACAGCTACGTGTGTTCAGCTCTTCCACCTACCTGGCCTCACATCTTTCCATTTCAGTGCCCATGGGGAAGGATCCCTGGACTCACAGGCAGTGCTCAAGGCACAGCTTTCAGGTTCTCTGCTGCTCTGTTTTCCCCAGCTATGAAATAGGAACATCCATAACTACTAGAGGGAAAATGCACAGCTTGATCAGAGAAAAACCAAGTAAGACAATAATTATCTGCGCCTGTCTTGCCGAAATTTTCAAATACGACTATAATATTTTTATTTTTATTAATCCCAGAGACCTCCTGGGTGCCCTGGACAGCGTGGCAGTGCAGTGACATTGGGGTCAGTGGGGTCCTAGAGGTGGTGCCCTGAGCAGAATCTCACAGGCTCAAACCACAACCAGCACCTTTGAACCAGCTCACTCCTCCTGCATCCCCAACCCACTGTGGCTTCTGGCCCATCTACCACCATCAACATCATGGGTGAACAAGGGGCTTTGAGCTGGTGCAAACTACATCTGGATGGGAGTCCCCCCACTTTCTACCCAAGAAAAGCATTTAGACAGCACGAGACGAGCTGTCCCAGCAAAGGTCCCAGTGAGTGCCCCTTTCTAGCACGACCCAGAGAGCTGGCCTTGACTTCCTGCCTCTCCAAATTATGCCCTGCGCTTCCAAAAAGCGCCGAGACAAGTTGTGGCTGATCCTCAGCCAGCTGCTGACGAGGCAGAACTGGGGCCGCTGTGCTCTCGCTTTTTGGATGGAAAAGCCCTGCCTGCCCTGGCCCTGGCAGGCTGCCCCTGCTCGAGGCAGCACCACAGCCACACAAAGGCTCAAACAGGAAAGCTGAGGCACCTGCTCCCCTCCCACCCCTTTGGGACCTCTCGTGAACAAAGCACCTGAGTCACAAATAGCACTGGGCCAGAGCAGTGCTGCTGAAACACAGCTGGAAGGCATCGTCCTCCCTCACTCACATACACAGAAAAAATCTGCTGTTCTAGCTAAATCAGTAAACTCTACCTTCTCATGGACCCTCTCCTCGTGTTACCCTTGCCAGGGAAGTTCCTTCCTCTTCAGCAAAAGCTGAGTTGTAGGCTGGAAACAAATCAAAGCACAGAGCACAGCTGGCTGCCCGAGAGGAACACGATCCCGGCTCCTTCCACTCCGACTGCTCTGGGCTGTTTTCTGGCTGAGTTGTGAACACACGGCTGCTCCACATGGCAAATGTCAGCAAATATTCCTCTCCTTCAAATTCATCAGGTACGGCTGTAGGAAAATGAAGTGGGAGTAACTTTCCCAATGCGCCGTTCCTAACGCGTGCAGTCAACACGCTGGAGGGATGGGACACCATCCAGAGGGACCTGGACAGGCTGGAGAGATGGGCCCAGGTGACCCTCAGGAAGTTCAACAGGGCCAAGGGCAGCATGCTGCACCTGGGTCAGGGCAATCCCAAGCACAGGTTGGGCAGAGAAGGGATCAAGACTGTTCCTGGGGAGGACTGGGGGTGTTGGTTGATGAGAAGCTCCTCATGACCCAGCACTGGGCACTGCTGGCCTGGAAAGACAAACCTGTCCTGGGCTGCAGCGCAAGAACTGTGAGCAGCAGGTCGAGGGAGTGGATTCTGCCCCTCTATTCCACTCTCCTGAGACCCCTTCCTGCAGAGCTGCCTCCAGCTCTGGGGCCATCAGCACGAGAAGGATGTGAAGTGCAGGAGAGAGTCCAGATGAGGCCACGGAGATGCTCCAAGGGCTGGAGCTCCTCTGCTCTGGAGCCAGGCTGGGAGAGCTGGGGGTGCTCACCTGGAGAGGAGAAGGCTCCAGGGAGACCTCAGAGCCTCTTCCAGGGCCTGAACGGGCTCCAGGAGAGCTGGAGAGGGACTTCTGAGTCCCAGTGCAGGGGCTTACCTGGGACTACACAGCAGGTTTGCCCAAAACCAACCCCATAGCCTTGGAACTGCTGCTCACCGAGCACTGTGGGGTGCCAGTGCCACACCACCACTTCCAGAGGGAAAAGAAAATCTGAGTCACAGAACGAAGTTTCCAGAAGAGGTCAGCATCAGTTCTGCAGGTTCCTACCCTCACTGCACAGCCCAAGGTGACACGTGGAGCCCACCTGTGGAGCTCTCTGGATCCCAGGAGCTGGTGGCTGTGGAAATGCACGTCACCCCCTGCTTTGTTTGGGGTGGCAAAGAGCCCAAAGCAACCGAGCCCCTTCTGCAATGCTTCACTTACAACCACTGCTCAGTCATCCCAACCCCGATTTATCTTTTGCAGGAATAAAAGCTTCTGGGTGCAAGGCCAGATGTGCAGAGGGGAAAATTTGGACCTGAAACAAGGGGAAATTGAGCTGCAGTTATATGGAGTCATAAATATTTACTGCAATGTAAACTGCAGGACTGAACTGCTCATTTGATTTTTTTAACTTGAAAAAAAAATATCAAAATTTACAAGGTCTCTCACCAGAAAAGTGGAAAAGTATATAATTAGAGTTTAAGGAAAACAAGCTTGAACAAATGTGCTGTGTCTGTCAACGTGGATTCCCTACACCCCAGTTCCCTCTGGAGCTGTACCAATTCCTCCTTCTCTCCTCGGACGTCTGTACATGAGAACAGGCGGTGCCAGGGCTGAGGCAGCAGCTTTGTTTGTGCATATGAACAAGATAAACACACACTTCGGTTCAAAACTACCAGCTCTGCGCTGGTGGCCGAGTTTTGAAGCATCAGCTTTAAAATCCAGCTCGGTCCTTGTGGCCTCTTGCTGTCGTGAAGCTTTAACACTCACCCCACACCGAGACTCCCCAATAATTACCACTCAGTGCGTTTTTGCTGCCACTTGACACCAGTTCGGGGTGCACTGGCCTACCCTGACCATAGTTCCATCCTCCCACCGGTGCTGGTGATGGTGCAAGGCCGTGGAGCTCCAGATGCCAGCAGCAGGACAGCGTCACAGCGTGCCAGCCCCTGCCACCCTCATCTGTGCCACAAACGCCTGCCCCTGTGCTGGTCACCAGTGCTAACGAGGGCCAGGCAGGCACTGCCCCAGCTCCCAGGGCGTTCAAGTGCACGTTCAACCAGACATCCGTGGCTGATCCCCACCCCACACGTGCTGAGGGCTGCATCCAGCGCAGCGCTGAAGTCACTGCTCCAGCAAGGCATCCCCAGGGTGGCTTTCTGCTGCCACCCACGCCGAGGGAAAAGCTGAAACCCACTGTTTTGATAAGTACATCTGGGAGCTGAGACAGGATATGAGGGCTGAGAAGATGAATTGGAACAGCAAATCGAGCCCGGAGGGAGCAACTGAGTGACAGAGAGACCAAGGGGACAGGAGAGCATAAAACCTGAACCGAGCGTGGCCAGAGCAGGGTGCTGAGGAGGCAAGTGGGGTTTTGGCGGGGGACAGGCAGCAGAGGCAACGAGCAGCAGACAAAATGAGGCGGCAATGGCAAGGCGAGGTCATCCGGGTTGGAACCGGGTGATCTTTAAGGTCCCTTCCAACCCAAACCATTCCGGGATTCTGCGACCTCGGAGAAGGAAACACGAAGGAAGATTTCAGTAGCAGGAGCACCCGCTAATGAAGAATAATGTCTGGGATGTACAGGGCACCTCGGTATGGAAACGTGAGGCTTCCCATGGGGGTTTGAACCAGGGAGCAGCACAGGCTCATCAGAGGGGCTGCTGGAAGGAAATGCCCAGGGCTGGGCTGCCTCAGCTTCCCTTGGAGTATTTTAGGTGAGAACAGTGACATCTTTTACTTGCAGACAACCACCAGGGACAGTCCCTGGACAGCCCCAGCACGTGTCACACACAGACAAACAGAGCGCACGGCCTCAGGTACTCACAAGCACTGGGAATTCTGCTGCTGCTTTCCTGAGGCTGGGAAACACCTTTCGCAAGAAAAACAAACCCTCCCACCTGCTTCCTCCTGAATCAGAAGCCGCTTCCAGAACATTAAGCTGCAATTAGGGCTGTAAATTTGGCCGCAAGCACTTATAATCCATAAATCTGCACATCCAATAAAAAATAATAGCTAAGGAGAGTCCGAAAGAGCTGCTAATGACTAAAGCCGGATTTCAACCACAGGCCACTCCTGCTTTCTGTTGCCCTGTGTTAGACCCCTTGAATTGGGTTGGGGCTTGCTAATTATTGTCTCTGGGCCCATTACACAATAAGGAATATTTTATATTCTCTCTCTTTTCACAGTTTTTTGGGGCTTTTAAAAAATACATACATACCCTGCTCTCTTTTTTCCATGTACTGCTTTCTTTCTCCAGCTCTGCATTTATCAGCAGCAAGCTTTGCCTTTCAAACCATGGCAGGAGATGTGATTTCTGAGTGTCACCTCCTGCATCCCCTCTATTTTTCCATGCTTTTTTAATTGGATGAGGAGGTTTCAAAGAGAGAAATTCACACACTTACTCGGACTCGTCTGGTCGCTGAGCCTCCGAAGTCTCCCGCTGGAGGTCCGGGTGATTCCTGAAGCAAGAAGAAGATTTGAATTAGGAGTCCACATGAATATGGGGTGTGGAGTTACCTCCCTGCTATCGCTCCACACCTGGCAAGGCACAGTTCTGTCGGGAATCTGCTGCTTACAATCATCTCTGGGATCCAAGGAGAGTTACACGTAATTTTAACCAAAAAACACCTGAGGAGAGACCTCCACCTTTCCCTGAAGATGCCAAACATTGTTATTCAAACACACCAAACCCACAAACATATTTAGGGTTTCCAGAAACACGAGGGAACTTTAGAAATCATTACGAGGGACACTCACGTTCACCTCTCGCTCCAGGATATTTTATCCTAGAAAGAAGTGCAGCACTTCCCGAGACAGATTTCCTTGCTGGGAGAGGAGAGCACAGGAATTTAAGGACTTGCATGAGTCCTGCACTTCCAGAGACTCCTCTCTGGGTGGATTGCACCCACATCCCAGGAACACATCGTGTAGGGGAACCCTGCTGTGGGGTCAGAGCTGCTGGAACAGGGGAAGCACCTCCACTCCTGTACCCATTTCAGAGAGCCTTCAGGTGCCTGCCTTCCTCCCAGACTCCAGGCGAGCCAGTGGCACCTGCTGACTGCAACAACATTTCTAACCCATCAGCAATTTGTTTAATTTCTCTGCCATCCCAGCTGCATATTTGTAAAATGATCATTGCCACTGCACTCGCTTCCCAGGAAGCTGAGAAACTCAGCAGGAACCTGAATTCCCCTTAAAAAGTGTTTAGTTAAAACACAGCCATATGAAACTCCACACGGATTTGTGCTTCAGTTTCTGGCTTTTTACCTCAATAAAAGCGGCCACGATAAATGCAGTGAAGCACCTCAGGTGGGATGCTATGTCCTGGAATCCCCCCACATGTTCTGACGCCCTGGTATGGACATTCCCAGAAGGTCTGGTAGCTCCCCAGGCTCTGGTGGGTCCTGCTGGGGGAGCAGGATGGTGTCCAGGATGGACACCAGCTCCAGGACAGCATCCATAATCTCGGGCACCCGAAGCTGGAGCTACCAAGCCACAGGAGCTCCTCAGCTCCTTACAAACCCTGCCTCAGCACACAAAAGCCTTGGGTCAGGATTCCTACATCCAAACAGGTAAGAAATCCCCAGGATTTGGGGGTGGTGATGTTGTTCAATCACATTATTGAACCTTTCTTCTCACCGTCTACCAGATCAGTTGGACGAGAAGCAAAGGGATTAAAACAGCACCAATTTAAGATGCAGAACAGCCCTAAACTGTGATTTGTAACAGTCACAACCTTACAAACCTCGTCAGCTAGAAGAGTGCATCATACAAGGGAAAAAACCATATTTAAAAAGAAATAGATAAATATAGAAAAAAGGCAGGAAAACTTTCATACCAGTAAGGCCTGGGATAGAGGGAGGGAAGGGGAAAGAGCTGCCTGGCAGCTGGACATGGAAAAAGCGTTTCATGCTCAGAACCCTGTGCTTGTGTATATATATTTGTATTTATATATATATATATATATATGCACGTGTGTCTTTGCTCTCTCCCTTCCCTTTTCTAACATAAAAAGCCTCTGTGCCTACAACGTGATGTGGCTGAACCACAGGGCTGGTCCTGGGAAAGGGCAACACAGGGAGAGCACCATGGGCAGCACCACCCAGAGCCGTCCCCCCCACTCGGCTCTGCCCCCAAAGAGCCAAAAATAGAGCCAGGACTGTCCACCCACACACAGGAACACCCAGTCTGTCTGCTCGACAGCTTCACCTGCATTCCAACAGGGCAGATTGGTGCTCCACCCATCACCCAGCCTCACTTTCCATCACTGACAGCAGGACGAGGGCTGAGGCTTCTGGGAACTTGTGCATTATAACCAGCATTTTAAATTTTAAACATATTTCTGCTATTAAACCCAGTCCCTGAATCTTCTTCCCAATCATTTTCTCCTCTCTAGGCGTCTACTGCTTCTTTGGACGCTAGCAAGGATGAAAAGCCATATTTCCTCTGCTGAACAGATTTTTAAGCAGCACTTCTTGAGCCAGGCTGCAAGAGCGGTCACATCCCAGCTCTGCTCCGTGCAGAGAGACATCACCTCTGCGTTCCCTCCGTGCAGGCAAGGTGCAGTGTTGAAATCCAGCTTTTAGAATTGCTCAAAAACCAGAGAAAATCACCCCTGATGGGTGGCAGGCCGAGGAATGCAGATATGCAGCCATGCTGAGCTGGTTAAAACAGCCTTTCATGTTCAAAGCCTTCATTCAGTCTGCGGCGAGGCAGGACGGAAGCTGAACGAGGAGCTTACAAGCTTGGACAGGATTCCGTATAGGAAATAGGCTTTATTCCCTCCAGTGGAAAAACACACCCAGGACTTGGAGCATCCAGCACAGCCATCCGAGCATCCATGCCCCGGCAGAGCCTGTGGCTTTCATGCAAACCTTCCTGAGGATTTATTTATGGCTCCCAGGTTTTCTCTGGGGAGCTGGAATTGTCATTTGCACCCTTTTTTTTCAAAGGGGTGCACGAGCTGGGTTGATTCACTCTGTGTTGGAGGCAGCACTAGGAGGAGGTTTTTCTGACAGCTGTTGCTTCACTGCCTGTTAACAACGTTAATAATACATAATAATGCTGTTAATCCCCTCTCAGACAAAGGGAAAATGAGCAGCAAACACGAAATTCATCCAGGCAGCCCAATACCTTAACAGAGACTCCAGAAAGAGGAGGGAGGGCTGCAGAGCCCGAGCCAAGCTCGCTATCTGTGATGCCCCACTGCCCCTCCACTGAGGGAGGATCCAGACACAGTCCTGGAAAGCAGATAAACAGCAGGGAAAGCTGGCAGCCTGGCAAGGCAAGGAGAGAAGATCTGGCAAAAAACAAAATAAATAATGAGAAAGCAACAGCTAAAAATATGCTGCCCTGAGCACACTGCCAGGAAGCCGGCGGAGGGGGCAGGACCAGAGAGCATCAGCTGCTGAGCGTGTTCTGGGGTTACCTCTATTTATAGCCTGGGAGCAGCAGCTTGAGCCCCACGTTTGAGCTGTGACATGAAAATCAAACATTTCCACCGCAGACACAGTGTCTGTGAGCCTTCCCTCTCAACGCCGCTCAAACGCCCTCAAGCCACGCTGGAAATGCACTGGGCTAAGAACCATAATGCAATGTGCTTTATTTAGCTGAAATTGGGAACTCTTCCCCTCGTTCGCAGCAGAACGAGTTCAGAACGGAAGAGTCCAGCAGTTAAACATCAGTCAGTCCAAGAGAGGCTCATTCAGCCCGGCGGATGTGCCTCAGCAGGACAAAGCCCTGCTCAGCCTCACCTTGGCTCAGTCGCCGAGCAATAATTTTCCATATTTTATAATCAATGACTAATTCCCTCCAGATCCACGGGCTGGGGCCACATGGCCCAGCAGAAAGGCAGCAGCACCCAGAACCTCTGGACTTCACTGGGGTCTCCTTCACAGCTGACAAAGGCCAGAATCGCCCCTACAACCATGTCAGTGCCAGGCTCACATTCAAATTGCTCCCTCCAGACAATATTGGACCAAATTTTCTACTGTTCCACGCTTCTTGCAGCTGCTGGTGTAACACAACGGATGTAAAGCATCCCAGTATTGAAACAGGAGCACCTTCTGGGTGCTCACCCTGCTGCAAGGGATGCAGACAGGGCGTGGCAGCAGGGGGATGGAATCCAGCCTGTCTGGAGAAATGTCCAGTGTGACTCTTCTAGCTGAGCTGGCTGAATCTGAACCTAGAGCTAACCAGGGAACTGCCAGAGATGTTCACCTCCAAACAAGTCAACGCATACATTCTCCAAAGCGCACCGGAGTTTTTGGAGGAGACACCCCAAAGATGCATGCAACAGTGATGAGAGAGCCCACGTGAGATCGATTTTCTCCTCACAGCAAGCCGTCCACGCTGCTACACTCACATGATGTAAAATTCGAAAGGACAAACGAGCAGTTCCCATTATCAACAGAAACCATGCGGTGAGGACAAACAATGGAGGATGCAGCTCAGGAACTCGCTCTCTCTACGCCGTCCAGTAAAAACAAGGAACAAACAAACAAAAGAACCCAAGCCAAACAAAGGTGGTGATGGAAAGGGATGGGCCAAACCCAGTGGGAGCCATCCCACACTGCACTGGAGTCAGCAAAGCGGCACCAGCTCATCTGAGCAGCCAGCGTGACCCTTGCTTCTGTTGCATGTATTTACTGCAGGGTCTGAGAGCAGATAATGCAGCTCCCTTCTACACCCAGCACAGCTCAGCGGGGTGTCCAGACAGCGCTGGAGACGTCTCCATCCAGTAACAGTTTCCTGCTCTGGACATAGCCCCACTCCTGGCCTCCCGGGGCGTACAGCCCTGGGCCGAATCACGGAGCCATCTCTGGAGTTCAGCTCCAGCGCTGGGCTGGTGGGGGCTCCTCAGCAGAACAACCCTTCAGAGGGGTTACAGCACCCACACACCGCCAGCAGCTTCTAAAGCAAAGGCTGGCAGGGTTGACTCCCCCCAGTGATGCCCTGAAGGGGCTACCTGAAAACAGAGGCCAGACCAGATTAAGAGAATAGAAACAGGTATTTATTTGAAGGGCCTTCAGAGGTACGCCTTGGGCAGTCAAGAGGCCACACCCAAGATGGACCCCAGGTCATGGGTTCTTCACACTTTTATAAGTTTGGTCCATTTGCACATCAGGGTTAATCCTCCAATTACAATTTCAGGTACTGATGTAATTACCCCAAGTTTGCTCCCCCTGTCCAGAGGCTCAGTTTACATATTTCAGGGCCTGGGACAACAAGGCGTCCTTGAGTCCAGGCCCGGAGAGGGTTTGTTATGTCTAACCAAAACGTGAGAACAGTAGCAGAGGGGCTACATGAAGTTTCAGAGTTACACACCAGGCAGTACAGGATCTGAGAAATATAAAAGCTAAAACCTAAGGCATCACCAGGGCAGGACCCGCAGCCCCTGTGCACTGCACACACCCAGCCCTACCTCCTCCACCCCATCCTGCCCTCTGCCATCTCCTCAGGCCCTGCTGCTGTCAGCTAGGGAGGATATAAAGGACAGCAAGGATGTCACTTTGCCCTGCTCAGGTGCCAGTGCAGACTGCTGGGACAGGGTCTTCCACTCTTTGTTCGTTGAGCAAGTCCGTCTCAACACTCTCAGGACCGCACAGGGTGTAAGATCTCTCTCGCTGTACCCATGTCACAGCTGCCATCCAGAGAGTGGCAGGAGAAATTGCCTTCACTGACAGCTGCATTTCACCCTGCTTCACCCAGACAGGCTCTAAAAGCTCCAGGGATAAAGCGGCTGGAGGAGACCTCACCAGTAGCAAGGTCTGGAGCTGTTAACAGGAGGAAAACCCTCACATGGGTTGATCCACGCTGCACAACTGCTGCCTCCGTGGCTTCTCCGACGCTCCAGCTGCTGGAGGCTGAGCTGCAGAGCTCTAATGCTGGCACAGGACATCGCCTTTGCAGGTAGAGCCTGCACATGGAGGTGTCACTGGAGACAGCTGGGGACACGGGGGCTCAGGGGAGCCAGGGACTGCAAGGGAGGGACGTCCGTTTGCAGATTAACAAAGGAAGAAGAATCTCTATTGCTCCGAGTCCAATGAACCACACAATTACAGCTTCTCTTCCATTAGCTTGAAATCCACTTGCAACATTAACCTCAAAAGGAATACAGTTAAAAAAAAAAAAAGGGAAAAAAATTCATGTTCATTTCCAGTACTAATCAGAAACATGCACTGAAGAATAAAAGACACTTTTCCAGATTCTGCGTTAACAGAAACTCTTTACAAAGAAGCTGAGCACAGCTAGGAAAAAAAAACCAAAAAACTTCAACCCTAGTGCATGGTTTCATTCTGGATCAAATCTCTCTGGCAGGAAACTGAGCTTTCACCAGGATGGAGGGATGCTGGTGGGATGGAGGGATGCTGTGGCCAAGGGGCACTGATGACAGACTCAGGAGTGCTCCACTAGGTTCTCCAACACAGCCTAGATGCAACAACAAGCTGTGTCCAGATCAAAGGCTGAGCACAGACAGCCTAAAACCCCACCAATTTCCCTCACGTGGGAGCTGGAGCCACACAACCCCGCTCATCAGCACATGGAGCCACGAGTTCACACTCAGAAGGAACCCAGCCCGAGGCTGGAGGTCAAATCACCCTCAAAGAAACCACAGGAAAATTGGCATTAGCAGGACGCATCTATTGCTATCACAACACTGTACTTCTGGCAGGTGCCAAAAGCATTCTAGCACTAAAAAACTGTTCCAAAAGCTTGTGCTAATGATAAGAGGCAGCAAGACTCAATTTTTGCAGTGTTAGAAAGGCTTCCCCAAGGCCAGCAGTGCTCTGGCCACAGCAAAGGGCTGTGTTAGGTAGAAGGACCAGTCCTGCACGTGGTGGTAGAGGGTGGCAGGGGACACAGCACTTTAACCTTGGCTCAAACTTAGGCTTTGATTCAAATTGTTAACTCAAATTAAACCGCAGTAATTCTCAGGAAATCAATTGCTGCATCCATAAAGCTTAAGGCCAGAAAATTGCCTTGGCTGACACGCAAAACCCACAGCACACACTTTTATCTGGTCGACACGGATTCAAGCTCGTGCTTGACCTAAGTCTTGGCTTTTTGGAGACGTTCAATCTCAACGTCAAGATTAAAACATTGGAGTGATCTCAAGTGCTTTGGCAAGTTGTTCAAGAGCTAAAACGGCCTTCAAATAATGCAGAGACTCTTCCCCATGAGTTTATTCTGAGGTGAGTAAGCCCAGTCCTCAGATATTCACTTCATAGAAATAACAAGATCATTTCACCACCCCTCAAGATCGTCTGTTCTTTACTGACCGCAAATTCCTCACAGCTGATACCCATTCAGAGATACGCTGGACAATCATGAAAGCACTAAAAAAAATTAGCACAAGCAGTTTTTCATATGAAAAAAGTGTGTTAGTCATCATCTGTGATCCTGCTGGTTGAAGTGTTCCAGTAATCCGGCCGGGCAGCAGCGAAGGTGCCACGTCACCACAGGAGATGACTCGTGCAGATGCACATTCACAGCACCAGTGTCCACACGAATTGGAAGGGACTGCAAAAACAGGCCTTCTGTACGTGTTGTCAGCTCTGCTGGCTTAGGGGATTCTTTTACTTAGCAGCAGGAGGCAAGGGAGAAGGGTTTATGCCGGAGTGGAAAACTGCTCTTGTGAAGCTCGACTGGTTGGGGATGGACCTGGTAACCACTGTCAGGTCTAAAATCCCTCCCATTTCACTGCTGATGCTAACCAGATTTCCAAAGAGGTCTTGTCACTCTAAATTTACCCTGTTTTCACCACGCTCCTCACTTGCTCACACTCCTTATCTGCTGAAATCCAAGAGAGAGAAGCAGGACCCAAGAACGGGAATTCAGTGAACAGGTGCTGTGTGGCGTTTTCACCAAATGAGGGGGTTTTGAGCTTGAGAAGCCATGGCAAGGGCAGCTTGGATCTGGTCCCACTTGTTCCTGCAGAACCTGCAGCATCCCAGCAGAGGTGGGAAGGAGGGCAGGCATCTGAACCCATCCAAGCTGCAGCCTTGCTCAAGGAAGGAAAGAATCAAACCCTTACATTAACCAGCTGCCACAAGAGCTCCAGCAAGCTAGAAATGTGTTAGTTAATTAACATTAATAACACAAGGGTCCCCGGGAGCCTGAACTGACAAGGGATAAGGCTCAGCACTCAGAGCACTGTGGAAACAAAGGAAAAACAAATAATCACCGCTCATCCTTCGTCTTCCAAAACCCCCCAACATTTACAGATCCCAGCCTCACGAGTGCACCTCGCTTTCTCGGGTTCATCTGGCAATGGCCGTGGACTGGCTGGAGAAAACCACGGGCAGATTTGAAGGAGAGGAAAGGAATTTTAAAACTCCAGTGTGGTATTTCCATATGGATCAAATACACCCCGCAGCTCTGCTCCCCACTCCCACAGGCCCACAACGCTCTGGCTGTGACCACACAGGGGAAGTCCTGGTGCGAACATCCCAGCCCAGCATCTGGTTCTCTGCTGTGCTCCAGCATCACGTGCAGCTCTAGCACATGAAGCAGCAACCTGGTACTTCAGATTAAAACCAAAATAAAATTTAAAAGTCATCCGTACTTAGATTTTAAATCAATTTCTTGCCATCTTCTCATAACCTCAATGCAATCACGGTTTTTTTCTCAGCCCCAGCAGTTGCTCAGTGACCGCTCACTGCTTCCCTGCTCATTTCACAGACACACAGAACTCCCAAACTTGTGTTTCAGAGGGTCCCCCTGGCAACAAACGCCACTGGATTTATCATGGGAGCCCTGCAAGCCTGGGGCTGCCACCGGGATGGAACACAGACCCCTTCTGTTTGCCAGGCTCTGCAAGGCAAATGTTGATTTTTCCCAGAGAGGGGTGGGGGTGTACAGAGGAGAGAAGCCGAGAACAAAGAGGCAGCAGCGCAGCGGCCGAAGGGCAGCAGGCGACAAAGGGCAGGGGTTAAGGGCTCTTCTGAGCCTGGGTGACCCACGGGGTGACCCACCAGGGTCCTTGTCAGGGGCGTGCCAGCACCTGGAGCAAACAGGACACCAGGAGCAGACCCGGACACTTTGAAATGCCCTGCTCTAGCGAGCACCTCCTCATCAGAGCTGGAGCAGATGCAGGGTTTGAGAGCAGCGTGTGACTCTGCAGGTGCTGCAAAGGGGGAAACTCAGCCAGGGATTCTCCTTAGGAAGGACACAAAGTGTCCTCTTCCTTCCTGCCCTATGAGAGATGCTCCACTGCAGCCAGGTGACATCTGGGTGAAGGAACCAGCACCAGGCAAAGGAGCAGCCAAGAGGCCACGGTCACTAAATCCCTTCCTAGCCAGAAACTCAGGTGAATATTCAGGGTCGAGATCCACAAACTGCCCGGCCACTCAATCGAGAAGAGGCAACCTTGGAGGAGCATCAAGCTCAAGCAGATGATGGCCACTTTTCCCTCTACACAAATATATATATTCTAAATATACTTCAGGCTGCAAACCCCACCAGAGCCCTTCTACCTGAGCAGCCCCAGCGCAGCAGGCTGTCTTGGGGTGACTCTATCGTGTGTATCCCCTATCATGCTCTATGCCCAAAAAGTAATATTGTGCCTTTTCTGTGCCTTTAAACTGAGCTTGAGAAATAAAAAAAAAAACCAGACAAACTTTCCAAAGCAGCTTCTCAAGGACACAGAGATTACACTCCTCAGTGTTGTCTGACTGCGGAAGGCACGAAGGGAGCACCCTGCTTGCTTTTTCTTCAGCCAGCTGGTTTTTTCTCCCTCTTGGCGTGAGACGGAGAGCTGAATTTTGTTTCCTGGGACTTTGGGTTTTTTTTTTTTCTGTTCTTCTCTTCTGAACTGTTTCAACAACATCAGAACACATCAGGAGAATTTTCTCCCCGAGGCCCGGGGGTGGGCCCACGCCCTCACCGACCAGCTCCGAGGAGGAGAGAGACCACACCTACAGAAGGACTCTGAAATCTTCCCAGGTTTCTCTCTATAGCGAGGATTTTAATTCATTATTGAGCATCATTATCCTTTTCCTGTGTGTTTGTTAAAATAAATAGTTTTTATCTCTTTCACTTTCCTTCGAGGAAAAATTTCCTTTTTTCCCAAACCCTGTGGGGGGAAGGGTGGTTGCAACCTGGTTTTCTCTCAGGGGCTATATTACTAGATTTTGGCCAAACCAGCACACAGGCACACTCAGCACCACACACACGCAGCTCACACAGTGATGACTCCGGATTGCTTGGGCAGCTCCCCTGGGGTATTCTGATACTGCACAGAACTGCCTGAAAGTCAGAAAGCCCAAGCTCGGAGCTGTGGCTCAGAAACCAGCTCCCTGCACAGCCCTGCACAAAAAAATTAAGCTCCGAATGGCAGTTTCTCCCTTGGGACAGCACACATGCACATTTATCTTTGACCCCAACCCCAGTCACATCTTGATTCCCCGCTCCTGCAAGGCTGATCCTGCCCTGGGCAGATGCTGAGGACCAGCTCGGCCACGGGGCAAAGCCAGCTGCAAGCAGAGGAATTGGGAACTGCTCAGCCACCATCAGGACTCCAGCGTGACTCTCTGCACGTAATTTTCCTCCTCCGCATACTCTTCCCTGCCTGTAAAATGAGGTGTCAAACACAGCCCCTGGTCAGAAGAGCTGCAGGGATATATTATTTAATGTTTTTACGTTTTAGCTGTACTTTAAAGAATGACTCAGACACTATCTATAGATTCCTGAGATAATGTCCGCTGTCCTTAAACGGGAGAGAAAGGAAATTACAATTTGAGACTACAATGAAGCCCTGGCCTCGTACAATTGAGGGTTTTCTCCTATTAATTCTACCTCAGAAGTAGCCAAGGCAACCCAGTTTCATAAACTAATAACATTCTTTGGTGTTTTTCCTCGTATCTTACAATTATATTTAATAGTGGCCGCAGCAGGGAAGTTGGAAGAGAACTTCAGCCAAATTTAGGCCATATTTGAGTGCCTAATGCTGCAGATCAGCTTACGGTGGAGTTTGCAGAAGTGCCTTTTGCAAACTGCAGGACAATTCCATCTGGATCTTACAAGATGCTGCACTTAGACCCTCAAGCCAATCGTGTAGCTGGTTTTGGGACCGTGGTTGGTCTTTCTGTGGGTGTCTGCCTTGGAGACGGAAGAGAGAGCTCTGTCTGTGAGGGGCCAGTCAACTCCAACATTAAATTTCTTGTGTGCTCCCCTTCTGCCCCACAGACTCTCTATAAACCATTTAAAGGCATTTAATGAAGGGCCAGGTTCTCACAGGTCCCCATGGCCCATGCTGTGCCCCAGAACCCATCAGAGATACCCAGCACAAAAGCACTCAGTTCATTTAAAAACGAGATGTAGAATCAGTCTGCAAGTGCCAGTATCTTACCGGGTTGTCCTTTAAAGTCTTTGTAAAGGACAAGGGGCAGGCACCGATCTTTTATCTCTGGTGACCAGTAAGAAAACGCAAGGAAACAGCAAAAAGCTGTGCCAGGGGAGGCTTAGGTTGGATATTAGGAAAAGGTTTTCCATCCAGAGGGTGGTGGGGCACTGAACAGGGCTCCCCAGGGCAGTGGTCATGGCCTCAACCCCGCCAGAGCTCAAGAAGTGTTTGGGCAATGCCCTCAAGCACAGGGTGGGATTTTGGGGCTGTCCTGTGCAGAGCCAGCAGTTGGACTTGATGAACCTTGTGCAAGCCATCTCAGAATATTTTTTGATTCTATGAATAAAATAATTCTAGACCCAACTGTACCTTTGTGCCAAGCCATGCTCTCCAACAGCTCTAGAACAGAGCAGCTGGAAAATTAGGAACGGGTTCATTTAAATAAAGCCCAGATATAAAAACCAGCTCTTGATGCTACTCCATGATCACACTCGCCCCTCTCCGGGTACCAAGTGGTCCCAACATAACTCCTTCTCCTAATGGGGCTCTCCAGCTGCCAGCAAGGGCAAAGCAAAGCACCTGGCACCACCAAACAGCCCAGCCCCGGCAAAAGGCACAGTGAAATCACTCCTGGCACAGGTGAAAACCATCCCAAGTCACGGAGCAGTGCCTGCAGCCTCTGAGGAAGCCTTTCTAGAGAGAAAGAGGGCTCACACAAGGAGGCACAAAGCCCATTCTGTGGGCCTGGTGAAAGGCAGCATTGTCCATGGAACATGGCACGCTCGGTGTAACGGAGCCGTCAGCGGAGCTCTGGGTCCCATCCAGAACCTCCCCCGAGTCACTCACCCCAACAACCCAGATGTTCAGCCTCCACTGTGCAAATCCTTGCCACAAAAAGGGCGTTTGCTGCTCCTCCTGAGTGACCCAAACCCCGGTGGCTGACCCCGGCACTGCCGAGCCCCCGCGCGGTGCCAAGCAGGGGTTCCAACAGGGTGAAGCTCCTGAACAGGCGCCTTGTGCCGTAAGGAATGAACCACACAGCAAGAAACCTGCCCTGGGGCATGCACAGCCTGCTGCCAGCCAGACCTGAAAGGTATTTCCCTGTCTGGAGGCTCAGGTCACTCCTGATGACCTCGACGCCACCGTTGGAGTTTATTACATGAGCTGGCCTCTCACAAACAGCATCTCCCGCAGCCTGAGGACTCCAACACCTCTTGTCCAGAGGGGATCCGTGGCACTGCCACATCCCTCCAGCCCAAACCTCCCTCCACCCTTGGTATCCCTGGCAGGAGCATGACCCAGGCTCCCTCCACCACTCCCTCCCCTGTCCAGAGCTGCAGGACTGACACGGGGCCAAGGGAGGATGCTCTGGGGGGGGGCGTCAAAATTCCAGCCTTATCTCCAGAGGCTGAGATCATGAGCAGAAAATGTTTCTGTGTTGTCTCAGCAAGCTTCCTGTTGGCACCTCTCTTCCTGTCCCCAGTGAAGCACCTCTCCGTGAGCAGCCTCAGAGCCAGAAAAGAACATTCACTGGTCCAGGCTAAATGCATTTACCCACGTCTGAGACATCAGATTTGTGACAGTGCCTGTCCTTAGCATGACCCAGCTGCTCCTCAACCATCTGTGCCCCGAGCAGGTCAGGGGCAGCAGTCCCAGCTGCAGGAGAGATGCTGCTGCCACACCAAGCAGCCACCACACGCCTGTCACTGGCTGCGAGCTGGCAGCCACCTGCTTTAGTGCCTGAAGGAAGGATGCCCGCTGCCTGGGGTCATAACCAGAGATCTCCAGAGGGGTTGACTCCTCACCCCATCAGTACCTGGAAGCCACAGCGACCAGGAGCTGGGCTCTGCAGCACTGAGTCACCTCCAGCCCCAGACGGAGGGGGCACATAGGGTGAATCACCCGGCTGGAGAGAGGCTGCAGGGACCAGCTCTGATTCAGAGATGCTTTCAGATGGCTCAACTCAGGCAAAATTAAATTCCACCTTGTTTTTTTCCAGACCTCAGTCCTCAGCAATACAGGATATCAGCTCCCTCAGCTTTAAGTTTAGTGTCTGAATGACAGCTGCCAGAATAGGAAGCACTTTGGTTATCTGCAGTCACCTGACGAGGAGCAGGACTCAGGGCCCACAAACAGAACGAGACAGCGTGTTCCTGTCTCTCCCAGGGAAAAGGGATATTTACCCACAAAGTGAAGCCCCTGGAGGAGCCCAAAGCCCCTTTGTGGGCTCTGCCCAGGTGATACAACACAGAGAAGGTCACTGCCAGACAGACGTGTGCTCCATGAGAAGGTGACATCCATGTCCCTCTCCAGAGATAACTGTCACCCTTCACGCCCCAAGCTCCCTGGGTGTAAGCAGAGCATTGACCTCCAGGGCTTCTGGGCATCTGTCACCATCAGTTTATTCCACGAGAAAGTGAAATTAAAAAACCTCCCTGCAGCTGAAACAGTGCTTAATCTTGCAAAGATTATGATGACATGATTTGAAAAGCAGAGCAGGTTGTTAAGCCCCCAAAGCGGAGGTCTCTACTTGGTTTTCAGTCTTATTTTGCCCATAATCCATAGGCAACAGGGCTTGGATGCTTCCAGGGTGTTCTGAGGGGCTCTGTCAAGGCAGTTTTTAATCCAAAGCCCGACCTCCCAGCTGTGTTGTGACCTAAGGATACACCATTCATCAACCATCAGAAATGGGAAGAGAGGTTATTAAAGATGATGATGATCCCAAGTGAGGATGAAACGCTAGAGATGATTAGAATTCAAATTAATCCCAATACACTGGAAAAGGACAACAATCAAACAAAAAGAGGAGGCTGAGGGGAGACCTCAGTGTGGTCTTTAACATCCTCCTGAGGGGCAGCAGAGGGGCAGGGACCGATCCCTTCACTCTGGTGACCAGTGACAGGACTCAAGGAAATGGCTGGAGCTGAGTCAGGGGAGGTTTAGGTTGGATATGAGGAAAAAGTTCTTTACCCAGAGGGTGGTTGAGCACTGGAACAGGCTCCTCGGGGAGGTGGTCACAGCACCAAGCCTGTTTGAGTTCAAGGAGTGTTTGGACAATGCTGTCAGGCACATGGGGGGACTCTTGGGGTGTCCTGTGCAGGGCCAGGAGATGGGACTCAGTGATCCTGGTGGGTCCCTTCCAACTCAGCAGGTTCTGCGATTCTGTGAGAAAACTCAAACAGGACACAGTGCGACCAGGCAAGGACCAGCACAAAGCTCTGATTTACACACCAGACTCGAGGCAGTGGCTGTGGGAGATTCCTATGAAAGATTCACATCCCGCGTGGGCCGAATTGCCAGGCTGTGTCATCGTCAACTGGAGGAACTGCTGAGGGTGACAGACACTCCAGGCAGGTGCCTGTAAACGTGGGCTGGACCCGATGCAGAGCGAGGGGTGGGAGGCAGACTGTCAGAACGGTGTGAGACGAGCAGCAGCACCCAGGCTCAGCGCCAGGAGATGCTCTCCGTTAGCACTGCTCCCTTTGCAAACCCCTCCTGCTGTGCCCTGGACACCCGGCGGGGACAGAGAGGCTGCAGGTGCCAGGCAGAGCAGCCCCGGTCCAAGGGTTTGTTTGCACTGAACCAGCTCCTCTCTCTGGGACTCTGCTCCAGCCCTAGAGTGCCAGCGGAGCCTCCTGGAAACGCCCCACATCCTGCCCCGAGCAGGGCTGGCCGGAGCTCCCGCAGGCTGCGTGCACGAGCCAGGGTTTGCCGTGGATCCCTGAGCACCTCGGAAGGGGACGAGGTGCCACCTGCGCCAGCCCCGCGTGACAGGCAGGTGTGTTTGCTCGGAGAGAAGCGCAAACAAAGCCGCCCCGGCAGGCTCCGTGCTCCCCCGGAAATCCAAACAAGGCCATCTCCAGATGGGAAGCAGGAGAGCTCAGTCCTGGGGAAAGCAGGGCCTGTTTGGGCAGCCCCAGCAAAGAGCAGGGAGGAGAAAAGCCACAGCTCGTGGGTACCTGGGGACGTCTCTGCCAGCACGGCTTCTGTTTGCGCACCCACTGACCCACGCTCCTGTGTACCCCTGACCTGCGGGAAACACTTCTCAGCCCTGTGTGCCTCCCAGGAGCATCCTGTCCAGCACTTGGAGGGGCTCTGGACACAGAAATGGGCTAGGAACAAGGACACTGCTTATTTTTACCCAGGACTAAGGTGAGGTTTTGCCCCTGGCTCAGCAGGAGCTGTGTGACCATGCCCTGTACCAATCTGCCAGATCCTTCTCCTGTGTTACAACCTCTGCCAGCAGCAGCCCAAAAATCATCCACCAAGGAAGAGGCACAGTCTATAAAAGGGTTTAATGCAAAACCCTGCAGAAAAAAGCACCCGGCACATTGACATGGGAGGCTTTTCTGCCTCATATCCATTCCCATACTTGTATTCAGGGTCCAGAGGAGATGAAAGGCTCGGTGAGATCTGAACATTAATCCATACACAAGTTATGAAACATCTTTTTTACTTTTCTCTCTCCACCACGGCTCAAGAACAGGGCTCTCACTTTTCCCACGATGATCTCTAAAAACAAAGCCAAACACACAAAACAACCACGCAGCCACAGACACCCTCCTCCCCTCTCCCCACCACGTGCACTGTCCAAAAGGCCTGAGATGCATTTTAAAACACTGATGCACGATGATGATTCCCTGGAGAGTGGCTGGTCCGTGAAGCACCATGCAGAGCAGAGCAGCTCCGCCACGGAGGAAGGTCTGAAACCTCCACGGATGGATCAAACTCTCAAGGGCTGAGCTCATCCTTCCCGGGATTAACTCATCGCTCCCAACACTGACGGCAGGAATCAGCTGTCAGACCATTTCACATCACTGCTGGGAGGTTTATCTGACAAAAACCCACCACGGGAAATAACTCACAGCCTCTCGTTCCAGCTGCCAAGCAGGACGAGGAGACCACCCAAGCCATGACATCCTCAACAAGCCACAGCACCGAGAGCCTTCCCGAGCTCTCAGATGTGGGACCCCGCAACTGGGGCATCTCACTTGTCAGAGCAGCAATTTGGGAAAGCGTTTACAGATGCAGATGGAGCTGGATGGAAATGAATGTCAAAGGGTAATTAGCTGCAGTAATGGCAGTCCTGCAGGTTGTGTCTGAGCTGTTCAGTAGATACTCACCAGCTCTGAGAGTTGCAACTTACCTGCTAAAAAAAAGCCCAATAAATTAAAAAACAAGCACTTGAAACCCCCTGGTGTGGTGGTGCTGGCACAACTCAAACCCACATTTCTCAGCATTATAACCAGTTTTATAAAACACGCTCTAAAACAGGTGAGGGCAAGACACCAGAGGGGGAAAAGCCCCTCGTGTGGCAGAGAGGGCTGCAAGAGCACACGATAAAGGTCTGAATTTAAGGATTTCACAATGTTTCTAGCGACTGACCTCAGATAAGGGCACTGCAGGACATGTGACTTCTATCACCAGAACACTGAAAGTCAGTGAGCTTGAAAACCTCCCCCAAAGCAAAGAGGACGAGGAGAATCAGGCTTGGACTGGCGACCTCATCAACTTCCAGCGCTTCAAATTAAATTCCACGCTGGCGAAGACTTCTGTTCCATCCCCATTCCTACTGATTAAAATGTACTTGGATTTTGCTTTTAAGTTTAAAATGTAATTGAAAGTCGTCTTGGGAGAAGGACAGAAACTGAAAATGAGGAGAGCAAAGCCTTTCTAAGGTGCTGGTGGCTGAGTTGCCTATCACAGACCTGGGCAGGCCAGGGGCACCCACCAGCCAGGGTGGGTGACAGCCCAGGTGGGTGACACTTGTTCTTCTGCAGCCCAGAGCTGGGCCTTTCCTGCAAGCAAAGCAGAGCCTCCAGCCTCCTTAACTCCCTGCAGCAACCCCCTGCCACCTCCCTGGGCTGTCCTGTGCAAGTCCTTTGTCCTGACTTGTCCTGCTCCAAGATCTGTTGCTCTTCCCAGCAACTTCGCTCTGTGCGTGCCCAGGCACTCACGGCTCAGCACTGAGTCACCCCCGAGCAGCAGCGGCTGAGGGCATCTCCTCCTCGCTGCCTTTGGTTGTTCTCCCCATCACACAAAGCTGCAGGCAATCCCCATGGCTCTGGATAACATCAGGCCAAAGCAAACACGCCCCCGGGGGCTGCTCCCGAGGACTCCGGCTCGCTCCCCACGTCCGAGCGTTCCGAGAGTCCCTGGCACGGCCACCACGGCCCGCCAGGGACGTGACTCGGGATGAGCTGAGGGAACAATGCAGTGTCAGGGACCCTCCGTCCCCAGCAGCTGCTCTGGGCTTGGCCCCATGAGGCCCAGCTCGTCCCTTCCCGAAGGGAGACAGTTCATCCCTGAGCACTCTCTCCCCTGGGAGCTGGAGCCCAAGATCTGCTATTCCCTCAGTCCCCAGAATAGCAATACTCCCACTCCAGGAAATTATGGATTTTCTTGAGCATTACTGTGACCTTTTTCATTTCCATTCTGCCTTCAGCTGTCTCCTCCCCTACACTCCTTCTCTAAACAAATCTCAAAGCTGTACAAAGTGTTTCCTGTAAATAATACTCATCTGGCATGGACAAAGGGAAGAAAAAAACTCCTTTTTGCTGCTAGTTCCAGCTTGCAATCATCCCTCCAGTTTAACTCCCATCTGCTTGACCCTGGAGCAATGAAGGCAGCACAGTGTTTGAGGGAAATGGAGGGGACAGCGACATGCTCTGGGCATCAGGTCTGAACCTGAAATGAGAAGTTCAGCTCATGGAAATCACTGATATTGTGCTTCAGAGTGTGCAGCGCAGTGATCAATGTTGAAACTTAGGCGAGAGCTTCCCAACGAGCCCCTTCCTGCCCAGCACAGTCAGCTGTTCTCACAAGTGTGGCAGCACTGGACAAAAACTTTCCTTTCCCAGGCTCTGGTGCCAACCCTGCTCTAGAGAGGCCTGAATCCCTCTGAGCCCCGGGAGAAGCTCACCTGAGCAGTGACACAGCAGGAAGCAGCTTCCTGGGCAGTTGTGAGTCCCCCTCTCGAACACAAACCTCGAAAGGGCGCCTTGAGCTGTCCTTGTCACCGCTCAGCCGCTGAGGCCGCTGTGGGAACGGGCTGACTCACCAGTGGCTGTGCTGCCTCTCCCACCACACCACTGCTTGTGTGATTCCATAAGGCTGCACAAGCACAGCTGCTTTTCCTGAGGATGCCAGGACCCGGCAGGAAGGGGAATTCCCTGGTGTGGTGTTAAACACCTGGGCATGGCCAGCTGGTGTCACCCCAAGGGACTGGTGTCCCCTGCAGGTCACCTCTGCCTGCTTTAGGTGAGCTCCCTGGCCTCACACACCCGTCCCGCAGGTTAAATCCTCACACATCGCTGCAATACAAAGCCCTCTCCTCTTCCACAGCCTTTTCCTTGGATTTGGATCACATCTTGTGCAGCAAACCCCAAGCCACCCCTTGTCTAAGAGGTACAGGTTGGCCTCACGCGGAGCACCCCACTTGCTGTCAGCGCTGTTTTTGGGATGTCCCTGCAGCACTCCCCTATTCGTGTGCCACCGCTTCTCCTTGCTCAGCCCAGGTGGTCCCAGGAAGAGGATGGGTGTTTTGGAGAAGCAGAATTCACCCCACTGGGCCCCACAGGGCCTTTCACTATGTTCTGCAAACGTCTGCGCGTTGCGGTTTGTTATTTGTCTTTCTCCACGGGCTGGATTTCCTTGCTTCTCCAAACTATTCTCTAACAGATGTTGGGATGTTTTTCCTACCCGGAGCAAAGCTCTGCCCCTGCCCACACATGCCACCAAGCCTGGAAACAGCAGAACACCCAACCAAACCCATCACACCGATCTGGCCACCCCAGCACAGCATGACGCTGCAACAGGAGGGTTTTTCACAACAAGGCTCCATCAATCATCACGAGCCCTCGGGAACATGTGATGGCACATCGCATTTACATCCATGGCAGTATATTCTGTCAGCACGGGAGGAAAATAAAACAATTGTGCCTTTTGATTGGACTTCTCACGGTCCCACCTCGGGTTTTGCAGCAAGGAAGAGCTGAGGAAAGTTGGCCAGGACTGATGCCAAGTGCCATCAACAGCTCTGGATATCTGCTAAGCCACAGAAACCGACTGTGAGGCCCCAAAGGCAGCTGAGAACAGTCTGCCCAGGGATCAAGGTGCTTTCATCCAACAGAGACTCCAACAGTCTGCAACACTCAAGAAAACTGCAGGCTTTACTACCACAAGAGAGGACAGGTGCATTAGAAATCTAATTCTCTGAAGAATACGACTTTTCCATTTTAAAAGCAATCAGAAGAATGGTTAATTGCTTTAGGTATTAACTGCGCAGTGCAGAGCTGGGCAGTGCTGCCTCTTGGTGACAGTGTTGGTTTGGGAGCACGGTCTGCAGCATCGCCCCACTCTTACACCTCTGCCACCCACCACACTGCAGTCATCGAGAAATTCAGGGATGTGGGGTGGGAAGGACACGCCTGCTTTTCCCTGAATCCCCCAGCACTCTGGACAAAGGTATCCGCTTTTTCTGGGCACCTGCGAAAGTTGCTGCAGCTCAAACAATGATCCCGGGGCACCAGCCAGTGGGAACATCAAAAGTCACTGTCCCACGTGTGGGCAGCAATAGGGAAGTGGCTCAGGCAGGGACAGAGAAGAAAACAGCTTAATGTGATCGATCCAGTGGTTAAAAAATTAAAATGAAGGAGGTTGGGGGAAAAAACCTCAAGACAGAATGTGTGAACGTTGTGAATGTAAGCAGGCACCATGGCTGCTGCTCACTGGTGCGACAATGTGGGAGATGGGTATGGACAGGTTGGAGATGTGGTCGTCCAAAAGCGAGCAAGTGTTTGTCATGCAGGAGCAGCATTTTGTTTGTTCTTTTCTATGTGGCTTAAAGCAAGGACGAGGGGCCGTGGATGTTTGGTATCAACCAGCTTTCACATGGATCTGAATGATGCAGACCATTCCTGGCAGCTGACCCGGCCAACCTGCAGAGCTTTCAGCATCCTGAAAATAATGCAAAGCCCTTTGTCCGTGCAGAAGCCTCCTGCTGTTCTGGGATTACCAAAAAACGAGTTCGTTTTGTAGTCCCTGTTATTTTCCTTCCTGCTGTTTCAGCAGCACCAGGTAACACAAACCCACAGCGAGAACACCCTCCTCAGCCCCAGGCAAGAGACTGGTGTTCGTGGGGCATCACACTCCACGATGGCATTGCCAGCACCACCATCCGGCCCCTTCCCTCTACTCCTGGGCTCCAAAACTCTCTCCTCACCCTTTTTTCTTCCCTTTCACATCTCCCTCACTCTCACTGGGTCAATGCAGGTTTTGGGGAGTAAGAGCTAGCTGAGAGTTTGAGCTGAAAAACAATGGTTTGTTGTTTTTTTTTTTTAATTTATGTTTTTCGAAACGAACTGTTTTGAATTTCTGTTGCAAGTGACAATCTAAAATTAAATGAATGTTTTTGTTGGACCCAAGCAGTACTTTTTCCTTGGTATTGCAGTCTGGCCAGCGAAACAGAGAAAAAAAAATTTAAAAATCAGGTCTGAACAAGTCTGTTCATTTTTCCCCAGCTCAAACACAGACGGTGCCAGCTCAGTGACGGGAGATGGGGTCGGGTTCAGGAGCAAACAATGGGCTCTGCAGACACCGGGTCATCCCCGCCCCACCCAGCAGCTTTTATGGCAGGGTGGTTAAAAGCCTTTGAGGGAACCACACCAGGTCTCTCTCGCGCAGTATCAGCCTGAAAAAGATCCAGCCTCGGTTCTTCCAGCCCATTTCAGACCAGCTACAGCCACGTACGGACCGAGGCCCCCCCAGCAGACAGAGCCTGGCCAGTCACAGCCCTTGAGGATTATTTAGGGTGGGCCAAGTCCATGCGCTGCTGCTTCACTGCGCTTTGATGAGCTCCCTCACTCTGCTGGACGAGGACCCGCTGTGGCACGTGTCCCCGTGCTGCCACAGCTGCACACCACAGCTTTGCCCAGGCCCAGCAAGAGCTCCCGTGCTTCTCTTCACTCCCGGGATGCGCTGGAGCACAAAGCGGAGCCCTTTGTGGGGCACAAACCCTCCCACACCTGCACCTGCTGCTGTGTGGCTCAAACCCACGGGGACACAGCATCTGCACGAGCCGTGTGGTGTCAGCTCCAGGGACACGACAGGTCTGGGGCAGGAGGGGGCCCTGGGGCACTACAAACCAACAGTCGGAGGAAGGACAGAGCTGTTTCCCCAAAGCTTCCCGGCTGAGATGGGATCACGGAATGGGTGGGGTTGGAAGGGACCTCAAAGACCATCTAATTCCAAGCCCCTGCCACGGGCAGGACACTTTCCCCAAGACCAGGTTACTCAGAGCCCCATCCAACCTGTCTTGAGCATTTCCAGGGATGAGACAGCCACAAATTCTCTAGACAGCACCAGCAAATCCAATTTGACTTACGTTCTATTTCCCATGTTTTATAGGGAATCATTTTATGAGTCACAATATGGGAAAATCCTCATGCAGTGATGGAATCACAGCTCTTGCTGTTATTCCTGTAATTTTTCCTATAGCTCTAGCTCATATATGAAGAGTTATTTCTCCCTACGTGCCTAAGCAATAAATATTAAGAGTCTGCAGTTCAGGTAAGGTTGGGCGACACAAAACCACTACAAATAATTCTGGAGGCACTGTAATTCCGGTGACCCTTATTTTAGTGAGTGCCAGCATCTCACACAAACCTGAAACTGAAACCCTCCTTGGCCAAAACCACTTGCACCATCCTTGAAAACACCTATAAATCGTCGTGTCATTTATCACAAATCCTGTCTATTGCTTCTTTGGCGACGCAATTGGGCTTGAGTAATGGAAAGTGAGAATCAAAAAATCCTTAAAAAGCAGTATTCCAGGGCAAGTTTGCCTTTAGCAACTGAAATAACAGACATCCCCAAGGCACACATGTAAGAGCTGGCTCCGGTAGAAGTTACTGCTGTGTAAAATCCATGTTTCACGCCCTCCCCGCCTCCTGCTGCCACTGCCAGGAGTTCCAGGAACAAAAGCACTGCGGGGATGAGCCGCACGTGCCCACGGCTACGGCGCAAAGGTCTGACCGAGCCTCTCTGCTCCTAAGGGGTGAGGCACCCCAAGGTAAACTCCTCATCCCAACCCCACCTACGTGGCGTGTGCTCGGAAGTCGCAGCAGATGGGTTGGGATCGGCCCCGAAGTGCTTTAGGGAAGGTGAATCTTGCCTGGGTCGGGGAACAGCGCGATAACAGGAGAGCACTGCTGTGCCCACGGAGGAGGATGCAGCTGCAGCTTCAGCCCTGGGAAGTCAAGCACGATCCTGCAGCTGGGTTCAGGGGGACCCAGTCCACAAAACAGATCCAGAATATGCCACAGAGGGACAAATCAGGATGTTCCCTGGCCTCAAAAAGTGTTTAGATGTTCGTTTTTCTTTTTCCTTTGCCATCATTTTCAGGAGTTTCTCAACCAGGCACCGCATTTCCAGCCCGCCAGGGGCTGTCAGCATCAACTTTTGCAGCTAAGAAGTCACTTTGTCACCTCACCAGCTCCTGTGACAGACAGCAGAGAGCCCAGAGGCTCTGCAGCACCCTGTACATCTTATGTCTTGGAGAAGCAACCTGGATTCCCACAGAAATTCCCCAAAGCAAGTGACCATCGCTGAGCCCTCATTTGTGAGCACACCAGACACGGAGGGCCAGCTGCACCTCACAGAGGTGGCAGCTCTCCAAGGTGGCCTCCCGTGAGTGATTCCTCCACCTTCATTCACCTTCTGCCCGATAAATCAGGGAGAGGCACGGCCCCGGCAGAGCACGGCCGGAGCTGCAGCACCCAGAGCGAAGCCTTTGCCACCCAGAGCAGCCCAGCAGCGCTGCCCGCGCTCTTTGCGAGGTGGGAGGTGTATTCTGGGCACATCAGTTCTGCTCTTTTTGCTTAAATAGCTGCACCGTACCCAGGGAAACCTCAAAGCAGCGTTTCCAAAATACAGCCCCGGTCCCTTGGAAACAAAGGTACTGCCCAGATGGCAGCTCAGCAGTACCGCCGTAGGAGGGTTTGGGCACTGACCAGAGGCACATCAGGGGCTTTGCAGCGCCCCAGCTCCACTCCAGCACAACCCACCCCAAACAAGCAAAGCGGCTGAGGACCCTTGGCCTCATCTGCAAGGAGTCACAACACCAGGTCACGGCCCTGGCAGCTTTTTTGTACAGCAGCCAGCCATACTCAGACCTCTCCTTGCACTGCTCCTCCCTGCTCCAACCACCTCAGGAGGCCACAACAAATAACAGGTTTCCCTACGCACAGTGCACGGCCATTAATATCCAATTTAATCCATTACAGCGTGCTAATCATCACACTCAAACTGTCTCAGGTTCCCGGCACACAAGCCCTAATAAACCCTCTCGGCAGCCCATTTAGCAACACTAATGAGAGAAGAAAAATGTGCAAGAGAGAAACGCTGCTAATTAATTTTAGCAACAAACAGGCAGCAGCATCACAGAGTGAATTTTCTGAGTGAAGCCAAACCCCCAGCTCCTGTGGCTCATGAGCTCAGGCAGAGTCCTGTGGCCACGAAGCGGCTCAAGTGACTGGCAGCTGCCACCAACACCCCTGCAGGGCGGCCAGACCCATGGCTTGGGGCATTAGGAGACGGCTGGCATGATGACACCATGTCCCCACAGCGGCCAGGGCGAAGCCAGGGCAGAACTTGGCTTGCAGAGCATGGAGCCACAGGCTGGTGCCTGGAGCAGAGCAGAAATCGGCTGCAGAGCAAAGTCCAGCAGCTGGAGGAGCTGCCAGAGGCACCTGAGCTTTACGGGGTGAGGAGGGGACCTTTTACAGGAGACGTGTCCCCTCTTTGGCAGCACCAGCCACTTCCTGCGGCAGGATTTCACAGGGAATTCAGAGGAATGACACCAGGCATAGTCACACTCTGTGTTAGCCGGGGAGGAAGGAGCCTGCGTGAGCAGAGGGCACAATGCCCTCACCCCATAGGGCAAGACTAGCAAAGCCAGGAGGGGGAGAAGGGACAACAGAGTCCCCCAGCATTAGGGGATCCCATCTCCCACCCCGTTTAGAAATGCCTGCAGCCCCGAGGGCAGCCAGTGTCACACACACACACACACCACCGTCCTGGTCCGGTGTCACGCTGCCGCCGGGCGCTGGCTCTCCCCCCGTGCTGGCACAGGTGCCTTCTGATAACAAGGTCCGTGCCCCCAGTGCCGGGCTGTGCCTGGAACAAGCTGCCTCGCTGCGTTTGCTCTGCTTTTTAAGCCTTTCCCACTTGTTTATACACAGGGAAACAGCTGCTCACTCCTCCGCAGGGCGCTCGCAGCCGGGAGCGCTTGTGCGCGCCGTACTCGGGGGTTTTTCAACCTCTTTCTTTTCCCAGTACAGACACAAAGGCAGAGGCGAGAGGAGAGGGAGGCTCACCTGAATACGAGGATTTCTTCATGCCGTCGCTCGGGGCTGTGACATGGGAGCAGGGGCGAGGCCGGGTGGGGTGCGCGGTGCCGGGGGTGCCACGATCCTTTTGTAGGCAGGGCCGGGGAGGGGACGCGCACCGTGCCACCGCATCCGCGCCTGGCTCCGGCCGAGGGGCAGCGCAGCGCTCCCAGTTGTTAGCACACACCTTTCCCAGCCGCGCACACCGGTGCGGGCTGTTCCAAGTCTCCTGGCACGGGCAGGGGAAGAGCGGGGCTCAGCCTCCCCCGCGGCTGCACCTCAGCCCCGCGGCACGCAGATCATCCCCGGGGCTCGGCCCTGCCAGCTCCCCGCCCTGGAAATCCCGGTGCATTTAGCCGCTGCGGCAAAGGGAAGGGATGGAATTTCACGCCTCCAGCCCGGCGCACCCCATGGATTTGATTCGGCCCTTGGCTGCTGGAGCAGCTCGGGTCAGCGCTGCTCTCCCGTCTCTAGTTCAAAGTGCGTGAGTGACCCGTGAAAACGCCTCTTTCCTCTCCAAACCCGCTCGTCCAGGGCTCATTCAAGGCTGCAAACAGAGCGAAATGCTTGTGCAGGCTCACACCTCCCTTACTCGCTGCTGCAGAGAGGGGAGCAGAGAGCCACGGACCCCAGAAACAGCCCCCAGACACCGCCCCAGGCGCGGGGAAGAGGATTTTACTATTCCTTACTGGCAAACATGCTCCGGATCACTCCCCTGCGAGACGCAGGTTGGGCAATTAATTACACAAATGCAATCAGCCGGGGGCATTACAAACACAGGCAGGAAGAAAGTCACAGCTACTCTTAATTTGCTCTAAGGGCACAGGGAAGCGCAGGAGCCTGAGCTGCTGGAGGAAGGGCCAGGCTGCTGCCTGGGAAGATTTCCACAGCCCCTCAGGTGGGGTTAGCCACACACAAAGGTGCAGAGCGCAAGTCTTGTTCACACGAGAGAATTCCACCGGCTGTAAGGCACGGATTCCATAGGAAGCGCTTTCTGCTTGGTTTCAGGCTCTTCCACAGTAGGAAAGAAGTTTTCTGTCCCCAGCCCTAACCCTGGCATTGCACGGGGACAGAGAAAGGAGGTAGATGAGCTGGATTAAGAGGATATGGTCCCATCAGCATTTCTTACCATTTCTCAGCCACAGATTATCCCCTCCGTAGGAGATCTGAAAAAAAGGATTGGCTGAGCCTCTCTCCGGCTTTAGTGCAAAACTGGAAGAGCTGGCTGAAGTCACTGCGGGATTCAGTGCTAAGCAGCCAGACTTTGCACTGGAACAGCTCAGGAGCACTCCACGTTCCCAGGATTGCAGCAGCAACAACTACCCAGGGCTGCAGGACAGAACTGCATCTGCTGGGGTCTGCAGGAGGGAGAAGTTTGCACAAACTGTCACCAACAAAACTTTTACCGAAAAAAACCTCTCGAACCATCAAAGGTTTGTTGCTTAATCAAGAACACATTTAAGGCAATAGCAATCATATATTACCCTTTCCACAGGTGCTTTTGAAACCATTAGTCACAATTCATAGAGGAGAAACAATAGTGCAACGACTTGCCCCACCTCGTACACCGAGTGAGGGCAAAGTCGGGAGCAGAACCGGCTCTTGGTCACTTATCCCACTGCTGTGCTCCTGCCTGCGCCTCTCTGATGGGCACGAGTGTCTATCACTCAGCTCTCACTTTAGAGAAGTTCAAAAGGCAGCTTTCCCTTCTTGCTTATGGGGGTGTGTGCACGTGTGCCTGCTTTAGTGTGCAATTACACCTGCACATGGGCACCATTCAGCGTGTGGGTCTGTGTCTGTGTGATTACGTGTGCAGCGGGTGTCTGTGCCATCGTCCCAGGGCTGCTGGGGAGCAGCGTGGTGGGAGCAGCTTCGGAGCAGTGTTCGTTTGATCAGCTCCACTGCACAAACACAAACAGCAAATTGTGGGGCAAGCGTCCTACTGCAGGGCCAAACAAACACGATGAGACAGGAAATGGCTGAAGGGATAATTTTCTGAAATAGTCTCTGACAAAGAATCCTTTTCTTTGCCTGCCCGGCCTCAGAATCGCCCGGAGAATCAGTCGCTTGGCTCAGAAGGGCAGGTTAATGTTTAATACAATGCAGAGCCCACAGGCTTCGAATAGGTAAGTCATTTAGAGCTTTTCCCCCCCCCCCCCCCCCCNGCGAGGGAATTTACTGTTCCTAAAGTGAGGGATTTGGACTGCTGGCTCTGGCAGGCACCGTGTGAGCCTCGCACATCCAGCCCTGGCATCCGCACCCGTCCTGCCCCAGCCCCGAACATCCCCCAGGCCAAACACATCCCAGCGTGGCACTGGGGTGCCAGCGCGGTGCTGGCTGAGGCACAGAGCTGGCCGCTCTTCAGAGAGGCTGTGTCAGCCTCGCTCGTCCCCACCTCGGGGTGCCCCAGCTCCACACATGCTGCAGCGACCTTTGGAGGGATGAGCCTGGGCAGGCTGCTCTGAGCCCCGTGGCACCTGCAGCCACTGGGGCTGCAGATGTTGCTCCTCCTGCAGCAGCTGCTGAGCCTGGCCCAGCTGTGGTGCCCTCAGCAGCCGGTTCTTCCTGCGACACGTGTGTTAGAGTTGTCGCAGGCACGCAAAGCGTTGGCTGCGAGGGGTCTGTGCTGTCTCTCCCCCAGCACGGGGAGGGGTCCTGCATGCAGGAACACAATCTCCCAAACTAAACACAGCAGCGATCAGAGGAGGGCGAGATAAGCACCGCCAGCTCCACGCCGTGGGCTGAGACCGGCAGCCAGAGGCCCAGGAAAGGGCCAGAGGGAGAGAGAGAACAGCAGAGGCAGCAGCACCCAGAAACGCATGTTGGAGTGAGGAGGGAAGGGTACAAGTAAGGAAAGGATGAGCCCCACGGAAAAAAAACCCAGATTACAAGGACTCACACAAAGTGAGACCTTCGGGAATGCTGAGCTGTGTCACTGCCTCTCTGACTGACTCACTCAATCTCTCTGACCAAGCTTCTCCTGCAAAAGCAGGAGGAAGATGGAGTTTTCCCGGGGAGAGGTGTGGTGAGGCTCAGTGCTGCCCTGGGGTTCCAAGGCATTGACTGGTGGGCAAAAGTGGCTGTTATGGAGAGAGAGAACGCCCTGAGATACGGAGAGGCAGGAATTTACACTGCAAAGACCTGCCCACATGCAGCTGAGCAGACCTGAGCTTGCGGAACAGCATCTCCGACTGATACAGTGGTAGAACCTCAGGTGTCAGGACTATAAATCCCCCCTATCTTCCTCTCCAGCTCTGTTTCTTTTACAAATGATCCTCCAAGCTCCTTTCCTGACCTCTTTTGTGGCTGTGATGCTGGAGAGGAGATGCCGAGGACTTTTCCACCCTGCTCTGCCCCAGCAGCCCAGGGCCCAGTGCTGGCAGGCAGCCGCCGAACTGAGCAGGAGGAGAGTGGTGGCACTGCACCCTGGCCTTGGGGATCCCTGCAAAACCCAGCCTGGAGAGCCCCTGGACTCAAGGGGAAGGAAGCAGGAGATCACCACGCAGGAGATGAGACCTTGCAGGGTTTGGCCAAGACAGGGCTGCCCTGGCCGGTACCAAGGAGGGCTTTGGGCACTGCTGCATGTGCAGTGGGACCTGACTCACCCCAGAATCCAACAGCTGGGAATCACTAAGCCAGCAGAAAGGGCCAGGAGTTCAGTTATCCCACTGGACCCGCTCACTTCCACTGGAGGAGCTCCATGCCAGCAGACTGGCTGCTGGTGGCACAGCTCAGCCCATGCTCTGTGTCCCTCGCAGGGCACAGTTCCCATTGTCCGTGCCCAATTCCCATTGCTGGTGCCCAAGACAGCAAGATGCTCGTGAGAAAGGACAAAAGCCTGGCAACCAGCACTGGAGACTGGCAGAATCTTTCCTTCTCTCCGCCACTTTCTTGAGGAAATTAAACTCTTATGGCACCTCTGATGGCTGTCCCTTTCCCCTGCAGCCCTAGCGGAGCATTCACTCACACAATGCACCTCCTGTGCCAGTCAGTTAATCCACACAGTGCACTGCATGCTTACATTCATTATCCTCATGTAGTTATTAAAAAAAGCAAACACGTATTTCCATTTTTAACAGCTCCGAGAAAGGGTTGTCCAAACTGGGATTAAAACTCGGGGCTGTCTGACTTGTTGCTGCCTAACTTTTCAGCTGCAGGAATGTTGGCTGCTCCGAGCTCAGCGGAGCCTTATAAAAACATACCTGCCCAGATCTTGGAGAGGGAGATAGGAATCAGCTCGATGATCAAAGTCCCTGATAGCATTCCTGGATCATACAGGCTTTGCATGAGAACAGCATGCAGAGGTCTGCAGGACTGATTGGCAGTGACCTGGAACTGCTTTCCGCAGCGCTTGGGGATAATTCAGTGGAATTCACATCCAAGGAGCCTCCAAGCCCTGACTTCATCTGTAGGCACTTATGAATCATGTGGCTGCTCTGATGCAGCAGCCTGACCCTCAAGCTTGCAGTTAAGAAATCAGGGGTGGGTTTATGAAGTGACTTTGGGGTGACCTGTTATTCACGAGCACCAAACCCCCTGAACCATGGAGATGGGGAGGTGGGATGTGAGTGAGAGCAGCTCGGGTCCACATGGATGGGGAATAATCTCCCCCTGGAAATCACAGCTGAGATCTCAGTTAAATCTGTGTAACTTAACATGTGAACAGGCCTATTTCCCTGTCCTCAGTGTCACTGGGGGCAGCGTGGCCACCTGTAAGTCCCTGTGTCCCCAAATGTCTGCGCAAACCCGACTGCCAAACCCAGGATGGCTAAACACGAACAATGGCATGAGCCACCTCCACTGCTGAAACTTGCCATAGCCCAGTCCTGAGCCACATTTTCTTGCCACTGGCCAGGATTTCATGCAGCTCACTCCCTTTCTTGCTCCACAGTGGGAAAACACAGATGTCCAGCCTGTCAGCATCAATCCACAATGCTCAGATGCAGGAGGCCAGGCAGCTGTGGTGACCTAAAGCCTCACACACTCTCCCTCCCTGCTTTTTCCGGAGGCTGATTCATTTGGTTAGGACACAGCACAGCCAGGCCCTCTGTGGTCTTAAGTGCACATGGTTGAGAGGTAAATAATTTAGCTGTGTGTTTCCTAACTTTTCCCCCTGCAATTCCATCTGACAACGAAGCACCAAAACCCCCCAGCACTAAAGGATCATCACGTATGATCTGATGGTCAGGCTGCTCTGGTTGGGCTGATGGTTATGGTAAGGAAGCAAATAACTTAATGAAGCACTTACTCCTATCAAATCAGCAGGTTTTGTTCTTTTCTTCTGCCTGTATTACGAGGAACCAGGAAGAATGTCCAATTACTCAGGGCAGAATTTCATTACCAAACAAGATAACATCTGCTCAGCCACAAGGTACATCAGATGGCCATTTTCATAGAATGGGTAGGGAAGAGAACACTTCAACCTGAAATTAAAGTTGAAGGGGGCATTAACAGACAACAAAATAAAAATTAAAGGCTGTAGTCAATGCCCATTCAATAGAAGGAAAATCCCTGAATGTAAGGGAAGTCTGAATGAAAGGCCATAAGTGTTTTCCATTTTCAATAGCTCCAGTTTCTAAAAACAAAACTCTTCAAGGTGGCTCGTGAGCTGACCCACATGAATACATCCCCCACCCCCCTCCAAGAATCATTGTAAAATCCCCGAGCTGCTTTCAGAACTGCCAGCTAAGCACTTCAGAATCTAACTGTGAGTTTGAAAAACAAAAGCAGGTCAAAGTCAAACTCTCAAACCCCTCACTGCTTAATCCATTTTTCACGAATAAAGAGCCCTGGTTTATGGCTTTTATGGTCTGAGTTTGAGTTGAAACTACACGAATTAAGCAACAACCCCAGCTTTGTGTCCGTCGTGTCCTTCCAAAGTGGTACAGGAGGGATCTGGATCTTACTCACCACCAAGTGAGAGGATCCCTAATTTTCATCCAACACCACACCTAACCCAGGGCAGGGCCTTCCCCCAGTGCCTGGGTCACCAGGTGCATTATCACAAGTGCAATTGAGAGAAGTGAATACGCATCCCTAGGGAGGGGAGAAAAGGGGAGCAGAGGCGCAGTGCTGGAGCTCTGAAAAGCCAGACTTGCTGGTGCTGTGGGGGAGAGGGACCACACAGCAGCTCTCCTGACCTCCTCAGCAGCACCAACCAGTCTGGCTGCAGGCTGAACACGTGCCAACGAGCCAGGCACGGCTGTTTGGCTGCTCCCGTGCCCGTGTAGAGACATCCCTGGGTAGGCAGGGAATGGCACAGCCGTGCTGCAAGCTGCGCCTCACTGTCTGATTCCAAATGCGGCCCTGTATGCAGCTCCCAGCCCTGTGAGAGTGATTCAGAGCGTATTCCTACCTGCATGACCTTACACGTTTGCCTCCCCTGTCTGCAAGGCAGAAGCACAAGGTGCCCCTGCCCCTGACAGCTCTTGATGGAAAAGCAGCCCCAGACGCAGAGGGGGCTCTCTGCCTTGGCTCTTGCAGGGAAAACACTGGACTGGAGCCATGGGGCCTGCTAGAACTGGGAAAGGGGAGCAAGGAACTGGAAAACAGAGTCAACAATAAAAGAGCCCACGGAAAACGTGGATAAAGGAAAACCACTGAAGGATAGACCAGAGTCTGCCTATAATCACCAGCAAAGCAATTACAGAATTAGGGATGATTTATAACAGACTGAAGAGCTGGATACTTGGCACGTGCTATGGAAAAGCTGTAAGGAGGGAATTCTGTATGCTGGCACCAGGCTCAGGAGCCACAAGTGATGCAGCCTCAGCAGTTCTGTCCTGTACAGAGCAAACTGAGCAGCATTTGGATGTCTTTTCTTATAGCTCTCAGCTTCCAGCTATAATTTGGTCCAGCCATCGATTCCAAGTTTTAAAAATCAAAACAAACAAAATTTAGTTACGCAGAAGGTTGAAAAAATACGAGGCGTGATTAATAATAGCCACTGTTTCCTCAGTGCCGTGACACGGAGCAGCTTCCAGCCAGCACTGGCAGCTCTTCTGGGAGGAAATTACTATTGTCCAATTTACAGGTGGGGAAACTGAGACACAAAAGGGCTGCAGAAAGCTGCTGGTTTAGCCCAGCTTTAGAGTTGTAGTCCTGGGCTTTCATTATGCATAAAACTCTCAGTTTTCCTGGAGACTGGGGCAGGTTGATCTGTGATACACTGTCACCCAGCATCAGCCGTCACTTGTGTCTCTGCCTTGCTTGCTAAGGACATAATTCCACTGTTACTTTCTCTTTTCTTGCACTGGCACAGCTTCATTTCTCACTGCTCTTTATCTTCCATTTATGTCGTTTACCCCAGAATTTCAAAGGATGGTTTTGCCATCAACCAGCAGCAGCTAAAATACCTGCCCAGGATTTAGGAGAGTGGAGAAGCCAGCCTCTCAAACCCAAACTCATTTCCAATCAACTCACACACGAGCAACAAGCCCCGAGCTGAGAAGTCCGATTTAGTTGGTACAAATACCTTCGGAAAGCTCCAGGGGATTCTCCCACTGACAGTGAAAGGAGCAAATATGAAAGACAGAGGAGTTGCAACAGGCAGTGGCTTTAAGGGTAAAAATCATTTGAAGCTCTGCAGTGCCAGAAAGGAAGCAGCCAGGGCTGCCTTCATGCCCAGCTCCGAGTGATCAATCACCGTGAATCATCCCTTGAGAGAGGAGCAGGGAGGTGATTCAAACACTGAAACATGCTGCTGCTGCTGCTCAGCAGGTACCTGCACGACTGGGCTGACATACCCACCTCAGAGGGACTTCAAACAGGCTGGGGAGGCAGGGAGGGAGGCTGCAGGAGCACATCCCAAATCCACGTTCCTGCCCAGAGCCTCTGAGCTCCCACAAGGGACAGTCCCAGTCTTGCTGCTGGGGAAGCACCTTAGAGCCTGAATAAGTATTTTCATCTTATGTTCTTCTATAAAATATCCTTGTTTCTATAAAATATCCTAAGCTTTACAAACCGAGGGGTTTTTTTAAAGTGCTGACACTCAGAGGGTGCAGACAGGCCCTGTAAGGCAGCACCAGAGATGAGGAGAGAAAGTGCAGCCACACTGTGCAAAGCTGCCTCTCTCCTCGCTGAGGGAGGGACGAGCACAGCATTAAGGGCAACTGAGCAAACAGAGCCGGGGTTTGAGTCCAGCTCTGTACAAACTGGCAGGAACTGCAAAATGATGCAGGGAAACTGCTGCCCAAGAACAACAGAGGGCCGTGGTCTCAGCCCAGCCCCTCAGCCCTGCCAAGACAAGCCAAGCAGCATCAGAGGCCGTTGCCAGAGTTTTGGGGGGCTTTGAGGAGTCAGCTGGGGCTCAGGCTGGGGCATGAATGGTTTCCTAACAGAAATGATTCAGAGTCTGGAGCGGTTTCAGGAGAAGCTCGCTGAGCTGGCTGGTGCCAGGAGCTCTGTGAATGTAGCAGCAAGGAATGCTTCCTCCCTCCTCATCCCCCGGCCTCCCGGCTGCTCCCGGGACCAGGCTGCGTAGAACGACTCGGAAAAAGCGGGTTGTGATCCAGAAACCCCCGGGGGGGATCTGGCCTCCATCTCCACGCAGGCTGTGAGGGGAAACTCCACAGAGTAGCTGCAGGAACAGTCACCTGCTGGGAGGGTCGAGGCTCCAATAAACCCTCACCTCACCCGTGGCCAAAGGCAAACAGCTCCGTTCTGAGGAGGGGGGGAACAGGAACTATAAAAGGGGTGTTACAAGCCCTAGTGCAAAAGCCTTCCTGCTGTCGCTGTGTTTAACAACTCATATTCCCAAGAGGAGCAGGGACTGGGAGCAGTCCGACCCCACGGAGGGTTCCCATCCAGTGCCAGCTCCCAGCCTGGCACAGCTGCTGCCCTCACCCCACTGCGGCCCTGTCTGATGGATTAATTTTTACTCGGGTGGTTGTTCCCGCCTTGCCCTCCCCTGGCTCAGGTGCTGTCCCACTGGCACAGCCCCTGCTCGGTGTTGTAGTGACTGTCCAAGAGCTTTAACCCATTTCGCTCTGCAGCCAGCATCACAGGCAGCTCCTTTTCCAGGGAGATCGTTCTGTGTGTACTGAAGACAACAAAAATCACATTTTTGCCTTCACTTTTCTTTCCCTTTAGTATTGAAAGTACAGAAAGTAACTAGAGGTGCATCCACCTGGCCATGGCTTTTAGCCATCATCTCTGAACAGAGTACATCAGAATTCTGAGGATAAACACTGCCTGTAAACACTGTCTTGGTGTGGAGAAAAGCAGTGGAAAGTAACAGTTTAACTAAACTGCTCAGAGAGGCAGCTTCAGGACAGTGCTGCTGTGAAAATACCTCACATTTCAATATTTGCTCACTGATCTGAGCCCTGGTGGATTCAGTTCTCCTACTTCCCCCTTCAGGCAAATCATGAGTAGAAAAAAACACGGATGCATTAGGTAAATAATTCTTCCTGAAGCATTCAGCAGATTCTGATCTCCCCAGGATATCTCCACAGCCACACGCAGTACCAAACCCTTCAAGTCTTACTTGTACTGCTTGGTCTTTGTGGCCGTAGGAGTTTCCCAGAGGAGTCAGGCCTAAGGTTGTTCATTTCGACACAAAACACAGGCTTTTGTGCAAAAATTTTAGCAGTCACCAGATGGAGCCGTTGCTGATTGTATTTCCTTTTCTATAGGCTTTTATATCGCGAAGAACTACAGGGAAGACAACCAGCAGCGTGGTGCCTGTCTTTGGAGAGGTCGAGCACGAATCAGTCTGATCACTGTCTGCAAATCTCTGGACAGAGCCATTCTCCAGCCGCTGCTTCCAGGCCCTGCACAAGAAAAAGAACACACAACTACAAACGTGTTTCTCCTTCCGTTAAAGCCAAAACCATTTTTACAATAATTATTACTAGCAGCACACCGCCAGTGCCTCACAGCCCACCACTCTGGTTCAAGAATTAGAGGCTGTTGATACCCACAGCCCCTCACAGCAACGTGGTTCCAACCTGGAGGTTTTCAAGGAGCAAATTTGTCTTGCTGCTGAGCCATGCCCGTTTCATTGGCACTTCAGCTTATCTAACCACAAGAGCAGCTTGGCCAATGACAAATTACACTGTTTATACAATTAACAGTCCTGGGTGAGCATATCTCTTCCAAGAAACCACGAGCTCTTACAAAGCTGTCTTTTTACAGCGAGGAAGAAAGCCAATGCAAAAGCAGAGCATGTGGCTGCCAGTTATAATTGAAATCATTTTAATAATTCATGCCTCATTACCTTGCCACATGGCAGTTCAAAGACCATCTCCTAATCCTTTAACCCTTCTCTCCTGCGTCCTTTGGTTCGGTTTCTTAGTTTAATCAGTGAAGAAACAAAATGGGGAATGCTCATCAGCACTCGCCCATGGGGACAAAACCCAACGGGGGCTGGTGAGCCTAAGATCTTAATCCTCTTCCTCCTGCCCTCCTCGGTTTCCTGATTTGATCTGTCACTGCCAGCTGAACCAGTAAAGAAATTAATAAACTATCTATTAGATATCCCAAGCCGCTGGCTGAAGCTAGAATTGCTTTATGGCATGTCTAGGTACAGCGCTAAGGACAAGGGGAGCTCGTGCTATTTAGCAGCTTTATGTGGCCAGGTAAGAATTGCTGGAAGCACTTGTGTCCTTTACCCTCTGACATCTCCAAGGATTTTTCCAGCTTTGCGTTGTCCTCTGGATAGTCAGTCCCACGGCCATGCCCTTTCTCCTCAGCAGAATTACAATTTGAAAGCCAGGATACCAGAGCATTATATTTTTTAATGGTTTTGAAGCTTTCTTGTTGCCCCCTTGGCCATCAAAGGAGAGAACACCTGATATCTATTTACTCTTCCAGTACTACGTGGGCAGATCGCAAACAATAAAGTAAGATCTAATGTTATTTATGGCTGCGAGTATGGTCCTGTTCTCTCATGAAAAGGAAATAACCTTGTAAAAACACATTCATTTTAAGCACAGTGTGTATTTACACACAGGAAGGGTCCCTCCTTCACCAGTTTAACTCAATGTGGGTGAGGGAAACCAAACCACGTACACACAAACATGCACCAACGTGCAAAATGAGAGTGCTGGCAGGAGATTTCAACAGCAGAAATGCCAGCAGCAGCAGAGACTATCATTCTATCGTTTACAGCTCATTACTCAGTACGTTCCAGCAGGCAGGTACACAGAGCTGGAGATAAACCCAGCCTAGTGAAAGCTGTAGCACAAGGAACAGCACGAGCTCTGTGCTGCTGTCACCTCTCCTCCAGCACAGCACAAACCCCATCTCCCCAGCAGCTGCCAACAAGCCCTTCCATGCTCCAGCTCCCACCTGCATCTCCACACAGGGAAGGCTTCGGAAGAGCTGCTGGCAGGGATGGAGACAGCCCTCAGGCTCCAGCTGCAGGAAGTTTATGTGCCCACGGATTTTCAGTTGGTGTTTGAGGCACAGATCTGGGTCCCCCGGCAGCAGAGCCAGCACAGGGTCACCTTGGGGAAGGTTTCAAACACACACAGAAGTCTAGCCCCAGGTGATGGAAACCTGCCCAGCTCCAGAGGCACTAGAAGAGGAGATTTATCCCCTGTTTTTTTAAGTCTATCACAAAGGTTTGCCTGTTGAACACACAGTTCCCTGCACCAGGGAGGGAGGGCTGACTCGCCTGCTCCCTCTGTGAAGTGCTTATCAGAGGAGGTGCTGTGCCTGTGGATGGTCTGTGGAGTGTGTGGGGAGTCCCCCGTGCCTTTTCCCGGGCTGGATGAATGCCTAGCAAGAAAAGGGATCTTTGCAGGGAATTTATTAGGCAGCCTGAGCAGCACTCCAGAAGCTGCACGTTACCTTTGAAGCCCTAAAATAAAATCTATTGACAGATCACTCTACCTGCAGAGAGAGGACAAAGGTGATCAAACACAGGTTTCTTTCATGGCTAAGCTCTGAGCCAAAGCTCTCTGCATTTAACAGGGAAAAGAGTACAATGAGTGTGACTCACGGCAGAGCTGTGTGGGTGATGTGCTGCCCACAGGCAGGATGCTCAGCTGATGAGGCCATTTCAACCCTTAGACCCCATCCAACAAGCCATGCTGCTCTCAAATGTTGCAGAACCAAGGTGCCCAGGTGGGTATTTGCCCTCAGAATACTGATAAGAATTCTTATTTCCCCTTTTCTATCACTACTCACGTTAACAAGCACTGCCCAGTGACAAAAAATGTTAAGGTTTTCAAGCACCATCAAATTGGATTTTCCAGTTTGTAGGAGAGGAAAAGTAAAGGTCACAGTGATCATTACAGCTGTCTCCTTATTCAAAGCAGAGCACTTTAGAAAAGAGTTTGGCCTCACTTCTAATCAGCATTCAGCACTGAAGAGCTTGGGGCTCTTCTGGTCTGGGCAAAGGGCCAGAGAGTGACTCTGAACAAAAAAAGTAAGCAAAGTCTGCTCTAATATCACTGAGCAAACCAGGTGAAATACAAAAAAATAAGTCAATTAAAACACAAAGCTCTAATTCGGTTTTCTGAATTTCAGTTTCTTTCCCTGTAACAAGATTAGGAATTACAGTAAAACAGGCAAGACACTGATCTTGAGTTTGATGTTCGAGGAGGATACAAATGGTGCCTTGGAGAAAGTGCTGCCAACACACAGCAGAACTCAAAGGATCAGAACAGAGCTGTGGATCACGGAAGGAATCAGAGCAGAAGTCCAAGAAGTTGCCATAGACGTGTTCTGGACTGCTTTGAAAGATTACCTGCTCCCAAATTCATCCTCTCCGAGAGCTGACTGCTTATCCCTTCTCAATTCCCAGGCACACTGCACCCTTCAGTCTTCATCCAGCTTTCTACAGCTGAATCTCCTCCAGCTCTTCCCTTCCAAAACCATGTTCAAGTCTTTTAAGGGATCCTGAGCATTATCCAGTTGAACACAAAGGAGGAGAGCTGACCATGTCTCTCCTCCCTCCCTCCCTGGCCATCCCTTCCAGCCACGCTGCCAACTTCCAGCACATCCTGGCCATATATTTAGTCTGCACTAATTTGCTTTGCATTGTCTTGTGCGGGGTCCAAGTGCAGGAATTACATATCCAGCGAGGCATCCAGCACTCTGGGAAACCCTGGAGTTCTGGAGACTCAACTCCTCACGCTGCTGCCAGAGGTTGAGAGACCTCGTGGTCCAGAGCACCACAGCGACTCAGAGGAGCCGAATGGCAGCTCAGGGAGACAATCCCAAACCCCCGTCTGTGTGTGCTGACACAGTGTGCGGAGCAGGGTGAGAGTTGCCATTAAACTGATCCAGGGAAGGGCTCAGTGCTGTGGGCACGGGGTGAGGGTCCTTGGCAGCCCCACCTGCCAGGGCACAGCCGTGGGCGCTTTGTGGCAGAGAGGCTGAGGCACAAGAGTCACCGCAGCATCCTTAAAATGGCAAAAAAAGAAACAAACCCAGCTGCCAAAAAAACATTTCCGACTCGGGCTCCTTCACTTTGTTTATAAGGAAAGATTGAGAGGAGAACTTGGACAGAAAACTCTTTGAGACCGATGGCTGTGAGACACCTTCTCCTAAGGAACCCAAAGCTTCTCATTTGTCCATCTTTAAAGGAGACAAAGCTCATCTGTAACTGAACATCTGCCAGATATTTCCGAAAGTCCTCCTGGGCCAAGCGGTGTCACCAATCTAAGCCTGGAGCTAAACCTGTCAGCCCGAAGCAGATCAAGGGCCTTGAGGAACCACCTCAGCGACCCAGCAGAGCACAGGGCTGCACTGAGGCTCCAGACCAGTGCAGGGAGATGGGAGAGGGTGGCAGAGCAGGGTGGAGCAGCAGTGGTGGCATTCACCTCCTGGGTACCCCATGCAGCAGGTCAGATTTCACCAACACCTCCAGAGCTGAGCGTAAGTCCCTTCCCAAGAAGTGGTGATTCAGGGGCTGTTTAAACTGACCCTGTCCTCATTCCAAGCTGGAGGTACAGATAAGGTGGAAGGGAGAAGCAGAGCCATCACTGCCCCCAGCCCCTAAGATTTCCACTCCTGAAGCAGCAGCACTCTGCAGGTGAGCCCGGCTCGGGCGGAGCACAACCTGATGTGTAAGAACAGGATGTTCATCCTGGAGAGAGCTCCTTCTCTCTCAACACTGCTCTCTGCACAATCAGCAATCCTAATCCCTGCCTGGGGTAGAAACAGCTTCTTTTACTCTGTTTTCATCAACCATTCAATGGTGGCACAGTCAACACCAGGGCTCCAGGCATTTGTGCCCCGCAGGTGGAAGATGTATGAGCTGCAGGAATGGTTAGAACCCACCACAGACACGGCACCTGCTTGGATCCCAGAAAATGCAGAAGCAAAGGGGCCTTCAGGAGGGTGTTGGCGATGTTGGGAAATGCTGTAACAATTGCTGGTGCTCAGATGAGATGGTTTTGTGCCTGCCCAGAGGCAGCGTGTCCTGGTGCCCACCCGGCTTCAGAGCTCCCTCCAGTACCAGGCCGTGATGCCAAGGGGGGGGCAAGAATAACCCTGCCACGGTAGGGAAGAGTAAACGTGGTGATTTTCTCTCTGGAGCGCTTTCCCCCCACGAGCCTGTTCACGCTACAACACGCAGAAATTCCTGAGGAAATATCACCCTCTTGTGTCCAAAGCGAAGCGAGCAAGAAATGCTCCAAAAACGGAAAATGAAGGCGTTCCACATCACCACAGCTGCACAGGGGCCACAAGGGTCACAATTCTTCAATTTAAGAGAAGTGGCCTCCAGACTGAGGGCGAGGATGGGGGAGCTGCCCTCCAGAGCACCTGCAGAAAGGGTTGTGCCCTACTGTTACCGGTTTAAATTCAATAACCAAGAGTCTCAGTCCCACTTCACCTAGGATTCCACAAGTTGGGAAAGGTGAAAAGCAGCGATTCCACGCAAACACAGGTCAAATGATTAATTAACATTAATTAACCCTGTGTACTAGCTTAGCACTGAGACCTTCCTGGCTCTCACTTGCTCCTGGCATCGGAACCACGAATCAGGGAGGGATCAGTGCAGAGGAATTAAATACTCATAGCTCTGCTGTTGCCACTGCTCTGCTACAAAGAGTTAAACCTTTACCAAAACCTTGGTTTGTCACCTACCTGGGACATTTCTGGGCTTTGCCTCCAAGAACCGGAGGCACTCTGTGCTCCCAGAGCTGTGGGACGGGGTGGGAGCTGCTGTAAGGATGAGGAGAGGGATTTGCCAAGGTGCAGTCCTGTGGCCTAAACGGGGCTTTCGCTTTTAATTGAGATGTTAATCTGCCGCCCAGATCCCACTTCAGACATGAGCTGTCACTACCAACCGCAATTTCATGTCGCATCTCTCTCCTACTTCATCCTTGGCAAAAAAAACCACCAAACAACATTAAAAAACCCCCGCAAACATGACTTGAGTAAGGCAAACCTGTTTTCCATAGTGAAAGTTTTTTCTGTTCTTCTTTCTCCTCAGCAGGCCCAGGGCAGCTTCTCATGGGCTTTGCAGTGGTGGCATCTCTCCAGCAACAGCTGGACCCACTGTGAGCTGGTCCCTCAGTAACACCATCACTGCTGCATGTGGGTTTGATTTTTTGGGTTTTTTTTAATTTGTTTGAGTTTTGGGGGAGGTGGGTTGGGGGGCAGTGTTGTAGGTTTTTTTTCATTGTTGGCTTTTTTTTGTTTGTTTGGGGTTTTTTAAATTTATTTTGGGTTTGGGGGTTTTTTTCTGGCTTTTGTCCAAAGCCATTTTAACCTCCCTGTTCTCTCACACACGGCACTAATTATGACAGCAACCTTTCATGGAGGATTACCATATCTTCCAAAGGTTTTGGTTGCCTCATTAGGGTTGCTCTGCTCACTTGCAGCCACAGTAAAAATTTTTCCCATCACCCCATCCAGGCTTAGCTTGCTCATCCCAGAGTGCTCAAGGTGCCATCTCCCCTTTCACTCCCCTGGGCATAATTCTGTCCATCTCCTTCATCCTCTTAAAAAGCCACAAGCAATTTAGCTTGAGGAAAAATAAGTGATAAATAGCAATAAAATAGCCAACTGCAGACGTGAGATCTACAATGTGTTTGTCATTTGGATTTAATCAAAATGTTAATATGCATTCAATGTTATTTGAGAATTTCAGATGTATTTAATACGAGAGGATTTGCATATCTACCACTGAGTTTTTAATCCTTGATAAATGTGTAGAATAATCAATTATTCAATGAACATACAAGAGTTGGCTGATTAAATCTCAATTATAAAGGCAAGTCTTACCCACTCTATTTATTATGACTGTTCTCTCAGCATTGCCTAATTAAGCCATATTTGATTATGGGGTGAAAAACATTTATTGCAGATATTGTGGCTCTGTAATTGATGCATATCTGTGGCCTGGCTGTTAAGCCCTAATAAATACATTTTAAACAGCTAATTATTTAATTAACAACACTCTTCCAAGCTCAGCATAAACCATTCTGCAGCCCCGCCATGAAAGCCCTGATAGGAATGAAAGCACTGAAGCTGCTGCCGTGTTTTCACCCCTCTCTCCCTGTGCCAGCGTTGCTGGGATGCTCCCAGCTCTGCTCTCGGTGCTTTGAAAGGAGACTCCACCACAGGGGTTGGGATCCACCAGTCCAAACTGCTCTCTGCAGCATGGACACTGACACCTGAACTGGTTGTTTGCCTGTCATGATCCAGGGGAGAGGAATAGGCTCTAGCAGGGGATGCTGTGGTTTCGTCTGTTGGACACATCCAGCTCCTTTTATTTATTTTTTAATCTTGTGCTGCCAACATCCTGCTGCTCCAGCACATTTTAGAAGCGGCCTCACAGGTTCACTCCTACCTTGAAGACAACTGAAGGTCAGCAAGATGAAAGCACAGTTCAGTTATATTACATGTTCAGTCACGTCTTCCGGGCTTTACTCTTACACCCATTTCTTGAAAGGTTGACAAAACCTTCCAGGTCAAGCTGTTTGTAGTCACTACTTGGCCCATGGCACAAGAGGCAGCTCTGTGCTGGTCCCCACTTCAATTAACTCCAGTTAACAAGAGAGGCAAAAATCACAAGAGCTTGGTAACTCTTCCAGGGCAGGAGCCGTTCTGCAGGAGATTTTGGACATCACCAGGCGTCCACAGTTCAGTTTCAGCTCCCAGTTCAGCAGCTGGAGATGTTCAAAAAAGAAGAGCACCACAGCATGGCCAAGATTTGTTTGTTTTCCCTCAGCTATGAGAATTTAACTCCTCTTCCTTGCTGAGACTCTGGTACCAGGAAATCTACCACAGAAACAGAGAGAACGGAAAGGAAAGGGTCTGTGGGAACTCTTTCTACGTAAACACACACAACCACAGCACCAGCTCCCAAATAAACACATCGGGCAGGCTGGAAGGAGATTCAATGGCACTGCTGGAGCTCAGCAGCTCTGCGACTCTCTGCTGCTTCTCTGCAGGGTTTGAAGATGTGCAGTTCAGGCTTCTAAGCCACTGTCTTTTCCTGTGATTTAAAATGAGCATTGCTCTAAGTCTTCATTTTCTTCAGATCAAATCATTCAACCTGCTCTAACTAGCCAGCATTAAAAGCACTTGCCCGGCTCATATTTTTTTAACATGTTGGTTAATCTGAAGCAAGATTTGCTAGTGCAAACCTGGTGGGATGTAATTGCAGCAGACACCAACATAAGTAGAAAAAGTTAGAAGGATTTTTCCTAAGAACTACAGAAACAACCCCAAAGCTCCTCAGAGAGCCGGCAAAGCGAGCCTGCTGCCTTTCCCAGGCAGGATTCCTCACTGCAAGGGATCTTGCGAAACACCATAATTTAATTATCCATCTGTTTATTATCAGAGAATTATCTGCTTCGGGGTTTTCTTCCTCTAGAAGCCAGAAATGGTGAAAATTTGCAAAAAANGCTGAATGCAGAGCCCCACGGCCAGCCCCAGCCAAAGCCTGCGAAGAACAGAGGAAGTTTAATTTCATTTGGTACTTAGGAAACAAACACTGGCAACCCCAGTATGACACAGGGTTACCACCCACTGTCATTGTCCCAGCCACTCTGGTGCCTCTCGGTCTCCTTTGGGCCGCAAAGGGAGCACAAGAGGCAACAACAATCTCAGCCCCTCGGACATAGGGATGCTGTGATTTCCTCTTCAAATCAAACATCCTGGTTTATCTCTTAGTGAGGGATCCTCTTCAGGAGCTCTGCACGCTCCTCTGTAAAGTAATTATAAGTAAATGATACTTATAATTATAAATTATAAAGTAATTACAATTTAAATGTAATTTTGACTCTAACCGTTTTTGATCCCACAGAATATTAAGTACTAACTTCCGTCTAACATCCTCTGGTATTTCCTTTTGCTCCAGCTATAACAAACCTCAAAGTAACAACCCTGCTCTTCTCTCTCCTCAACCAGCCAGGCTGGTAAATTGGACCCAGAAGTGCCACCCACAGCACCCTAAGTATTGCCCTCTTCTCAATAAATTTGGAACCATCTGTTATGTGTCTCTAACCCAGGTTTGATGGCAGCAAACAGCACACTGGCCTTGCAGAGGATGGCAAACACCTCTTTCAGCAGCCAGTCAGGTGCTTCAAAGTCTCTCAAAAATCAGGCAAATGTAACAAATAAAACCAGAACCGTGTGTGTAAAAATGAGTGCTGAATATTGACGGCTTAAAACTCAGTCCGAACCGGCTCAATAATTTGTTTTTTTACGGTATCTCAGAAAGAATCACTCAAAGGAGAATACTGCCATTTTTTATTGGGGGAGTGTGTGGGAGCTATTTCACACCGGAGCTAAACGCAGACCCTTCAGGGTAAGGCAAATATTGAATAGAAATGCAGCTACCTGCAGCCTCCACCCACAGCTTGATGGGGAGATGGCAGGGATTCCTCTGGAGTGGGATCATCTGTTTGCAGCTCTGAGCTGCTTTTTCCTGGGAGGAAGAGTCAAAGCTAAAGATCTATCATTAGGACTTATCTTCAAAAGAATTTTAATGAAGCAGAAATCCCAAATGTAGAAAATTAAAGAGCCTCCTGTTTTATCCCTGGTATCTAAATCCTGTAGGCAACATGAAAGTCACTGAAATATTTCTAAGCCTGAATAATACAAAATGTACAGACGAGAATCTTCCTCTGATGAATATTTGATAGGAATAGTCTCAGCGTGGAATGCGGAGAGCACCTTCACTCCCACACACGTCTGTGTGTACATGCAGAAAGCTCTAGAGGCTGAGACTCGACCCAAGAGCCTAAAATTAAGAGATTTTGACATGCAAAAGCACAACCATCAGCTTCTGTTTCCCTTCACCAGCCAGGGAGCACAAACTCCTCCTCACTGTGATGCTCACCAGTCTCTCCCCTCACCCTGTTTCCCTTTCAAGCCCCTCCACATGATGCATTTCCACGTTCTATCATGAGAAAACACCATTCCCAAAGCGGTTCGCTCAGAACAAATTGACATCAGCAATATCTCCCTCGCAACAACCCTTTGGAGTGGCTGTACCAGCTCTGCACCAGATTTCCTGCCAGTCCCTCTCCTCGGGCAGCAGCTCCTCAAGGTCCCCGACCAGGGCCAAACCCCAGTGCTGAGATTAGCAGAGGAAAGGGAGCAGCTGTGTTTTCCTGGCACTCCTGGGGACAGGCTGAGCTGTGAGCACAGCTCAGCGGCAGCTCAGAGGAGTTACAGGGAAAATAAACTCGAGCCCAGACTGTGAATGATGCCACCAGCAGGAGGCTGCAGGGACAGATCAGGCACACACTGCACTCCTGGGATGGGCTGGACCTAGACACAGGTAATTTTTTCGTGTGCTAGAGCTGTGCAAGTCCTTTCTAGGACCTCGCTGGCCCTAGCTCGTTACTCTGCTTTAGCATCCTTCCTGGTGCCTCTTCCCATGCTTTAGGAACAGTCTGGGTCTTTCTCCATTCTCCTAAAATGGCCTATTTTTAACAAGCCAGGGAGTTCCCTCCCTCGTTAATGGGTGTGCTCAGACATGCGGCAAATGGTGTCTAATCCAAGCATAGGACCAGATATTAATAAAATCTTTTACACTATTACACACCACTCTGTGATCACATGTTTTCCTGGTGAGCACTGATGCCAACTCCTACTGCAGTATTCACCATTAAGTCTTTTAAATGTGTTTTCACAGATGTAAAAAAAAGACGTTTGAGGCCACAGAGTATTAAATAGGGATTTCCTTCTTTTAGACTGGTATTTCCTTATTCTCTAGCTGCAGAGAGTGCCAGAGTCACAACCCTTCTCTCCTCCTTTCCCCTCAGTTGGCCAGGCTGTTTGACAGGTCTAAAGACAGATTTAACCACCATCTGATGTAGTAAATTGAAGCACCTCAGAGCTAACACTCACTGTGCTTCTGGTTTTTGAAGACACATCCTGTTTTGACGCAAAGAAAACAAAAAGACACAAGAGCGGGGAGGAAGAGACCAAAAAATAAAAACGTAGCTTCCAATTCTTACAAACCAAACTTGGTCCTGAGGAAATACGCTGCCAGCACAAATATTTAGGAAAACTTCACAACGCAGAGTTGAGTTATTAGGCACTGCCTTTTTATTTAAAGTCTTTCAACATAAATGAAAAGGCCACAATTATCCTGGGGGCTTGATTTAGGGCCCTGTTAGACGAAGGGCAGTCACAGAGACACAAAGTGCTATCTGAGGGCGGATGCCAGCTGATATATGAGGTGCAAGTTGCTGCACCTGAGGCAGCAACTAAACCACAGCAGAGCTGCAAAGGGTTGTGACATCCCCTCCTTCACTTGCTGGCTCGGCTGAGAGCACTTCCAGAGCAAGCACAACGCCAGCTCAGGGCCACGGTGGCTGCTGGGTGTCCTGGGGACACTGGGAACATCCAGCACCTTCTTTCCTAAAGCACTGCCCCTTCCTCAGAGCAGGGTAATGCCTGCGCTCCCTGCCTTTTGCAGGCAGCCCGAGCATGCAGCTGTGAACATCTCCCACTCCTTCCAAGACGTTTTACAAGTAATTCAGCTTCAAAGATTCACCTGCCCAGAGGCTTCACACATTTAACCACACAGAGCTGGGTTGTTTTCATCGCACTGAGCCTCTGCTGGAGCACAGCAATGATGTTCCATGCACCCACATCAGCAGAGACTGCCCCAGAGCCAGCTCCCTCAAAGAAGCAAACCTCAGCTGTTTTCTCTCAGTATTTCTAACCTAGAGCTGTGGACCTACAGTTCTCAGAAAAACACACAAAAACCAACCAAGAAAACACAGTACAGGACTAGATGATGACTTTGTACAGCTTTTCCAATACAGCTTTACCCCTAACAAGACTAAAACAGCACATACCTAAAAATCCTGGCAACTGGCTCCACCAAACCGGCCTCCTCTCTTCCTGCTCCTCTGTTTTACATCGTGACTCCCTGAGTGCCTTAGGAAACCTCAGCCGCACCTCATTACCTGGCCACCTAAACTGCAGGGAGCCTGAAGTGGGGAATAAGTTTCCTGCCTCCTGCTGGTGTGAAATGGCCTCTATACCCAGCTGTGTAAAGTGAGAAAATTAGAGTCACTTAAAGAGGATTACATGTACAGCTGAGCAGCCTTAAAATTTACCGGGGAAAACTTACTTCCAACAGCAAGGAATGTTTCAGCCAGCAAAGGACATTTCAGAGCTCATAATATGTTGTCCAAGCAGGTACAAATGCTCTGTGGGTTGGCTTATGTGTGACTCAAAGTGAAGAGTATTCCAAGAATATATCAGCATTTTAGGAGGAACCTTGGTATGGACCAGCTGGGCCACCTAACAGCTGACAGGACTCAGCAGCAGCTCATGTCACATCACAGCTCGGGGGGGCTGGGGGCAGCAGATCAGTGCTGCAGAAAAGTAATTGCACAGCTTTTAAACAAACTGAGTACTGGGTAACATGTTCCATCTCCGATCACTGACCTTTTGAGTCTTGGGTTTATGCCTGAAAGTGCCTAGTCCTGCAAGGAATGTCCCTGCTTTCCCAATAACCCTTCAGCTGCTAGGCATCTCTGAACCTAGCAGACAGATGGCTGTGTATGTGTGAGCATGGCTTTTCCCAGCCAGCAATCAGATTTCAATAGCTAAAAGAACAAATAAAGCAAGTAATAATTTAAGAAAACCCGAAGAAAAAAAAAACCCAAAACCAAACAAAAACAAAATCCTTCCACAACAACAAAAAAACTCAAAACCAGCAACCCCACCCCTCCAACACATGAATTTTTGTTTACTCTCTGTCTCTTAGGCTGCTTCTTTGTTAATGCTGCAGACTGGTGGTTTCCTCTCCTCATTTTGTCCCTGCCAGATAGGAGTTCATGATTCCACATGGTGCCAAGCACACCCACCCAGCAGCTGAGGCACACGGCTGTACCCCAGCAGGCTCAGGCACTGATCACAGCAGAGCTGGGGCACGCTGGAGCTCAGAGCATCCCAGGTGCCAACGGATGTGTTCAGGATCTGTACAAATGCCAAGTTTTGTGGAAGGCAGCGCTGCTGCATCAGGAGTTGGGCGTTGTTAACTGCATTTCTGCATGGCCTCCACACTGGGACACCTGAGATACCCAGACGAGCTCTAACACGACGTATCAGAAGTGGTCTAACTGTGGGCAGCGTTTCTGAGCCCAGAAGGAAGTTGGGTCTGCAGGAGCCAGACTGCTGCTGCTGCCTGAGCTAGCAATGCACAGAGGGGAGATGCACAGGCTGATGGGGAGATGCCCAAATAAAGTGATGCGGTGCTGGGGCTGAGAGGCTCAGCAGGAGATGTCAGTGGCCATAAACATCATACATCAACTCTTCACTCTAATGTCAGACATTCGACTTGAGATAAATAAACCACATCAAAAGATAAAATCCCAGATCGTATCATCTGTGACTTTTAGAGCAAGGTTATCATCTGGTCGTATCTTGTGGCGATGGAGATGTTACAGTCACCAAACACAACGTGCTGCTGGCACATGCCAAACATCCTGCTGGAAAAAAACAAGAAAATCAGGAGTCACTTTCTCTTATGTCTTTGTGCTAGAAAATAGATGAAGTCTACTCATCAAAAAATCAAATCTTTTAAATGTGAGGTCATGATAGTGGTGCCAGCTCACCACTGAACAGGTTTGATTGTCACATCATTCCATGCAACAACAGAATAGGAATATGAAGGATGTGTGTACGTTGGTGGGATTGAATGAAAACTGCTTCACTGCCTGACTCAGCGGCCTTGATCCAGGAGCATCATCTACACAGTGCCTCAGCTTCTCTTCTTTAAACCGGAAACGGCAGAAGATGGAGTTAACCAGTGAATTCTGCTTGGAGCAGATCAAACCCTGTTCACACCCTGGCCACCCAGCAGGACCGCAGCTCTGCCCCGCCTGCAGGAGCCATGGCAGCTGAGCGTGGCTGTGGAACGCCTGGCAGACACATCCGTGTGTTCATGCAACTCCTTATTGTGTCTGACCACCGTGCCTGACTTTTACCTGCTAACATCCCCTCTGCCAATGCCAGCTGCCCCGGGGCCGGCAGGGACCTGTGTCCACCGAGTGACAGTGTGGCCACAGGCAGCTGTAGCACAGAGCACGGTGTGGCAGTGACAGCGAGGGAACCAAGGGGCCACAGGCAGCTGTAACAGAGCACGGTGTGGCAGTGACAGCGAGGGAACCAAGGGGCCACAGGCAGCTGTAGCACAGAGCACGGTGTGGCAGTGACAGCGAGGGAACCAAGGGGCCACAGGCAGCTGTAGCACAGAGCACGGTGTGGCAGTGACAGCGAGGGAACCAAGGGGCCACAGGCAGCTGTAGCACAGAGCACGGTGTGGCAGTGACAGCGAGGGAACCAAGGGGCCACAGGCAGCTGTAGCACAGAGCACGGTGTGGCAGTGACAGCGAGGGAACCAAGGGGCCACAGGCAGCTGTAGCACAGAGCACGGTGTGGCAGTGACAGCGAGGGAACCAAGGGGCCACAGGCAGCTGTAGCACAGAGCACGGTGTGGCAGTGACAGCGAGGGAACCAAGGGGCCACAGGCAGCTGTAGCACAGAGCACGGTGTGGCAGTGACAGCGAGGGAACCAAGGGGCCACAGGCAGCTGTAGCACAGAGCACGGTGTGGCAGTGACAGCGAGGGAACCAAGGGGCCACAGGCAGCTGTAGCACAGAGCACGGTGTGGCAGTGACAGCGAGGGAACCAAGGGGCCACAGGCAGCTGTAACAGAGCACGGTGTGGCAGTGACCCGAGGGGTCACAGGCAGCTGTAACAGAGCACGGTGTGGCAGTGACAGCGAGGGAACCAAGGGGCCACAGGCAGCTGTAGCACAGAGCACGGTGTGGCAGTGACAGCGAGGGACCCCAGGACACTGGCGGGTGGCAGCTCGGAGGAGAAGAGCGAGGCTGGGTTCGGGGGTGATGCTCTGCGGAAGCAGTGCCACAGCCCTGCCGAGCACACAGCAGCCACAGGCTCCTGCCAGAAGGTGCTCACGGGTCCCTCTCTCAGGATGGAGACAGGCCAGACTGCAGAGCAGCCCCCCTGTAGCACTTCTGAACATAAATAACACCCCAGGCACCCCCACAGCAGTCAGGCTTCACTGCCTCCACCGCAAAACCACAATTTTTTTATTGATACATGAGAGCAGCCCAAGAGAAGCGAGCTGCAGAAAGCATGTTATTAAGGAATGTAATTATTTTTATTATGAATATTTCTGCCTCTCTTTTTGTTCCAGCCAAGTGGTGCCCCCAGGTCTGAGCATTAGGGCTTGCCACAGAATAACAAGCACTGGAAGAACAGCTCTTCTCTGCCTTCAGCCAAGCCCACCCAGACAATTTGCAAGCTCACCATGGCCATCACGGTGAGATTTGTTAACAAAAGCACCAGGAGGACAACAGCCATCCTTTCAATGATGGGTCCCTCCTGGTTCACCTAATCCTAAGTCTAAAAGTTGCAAAGCCTCAGTTTGGGCTGTTCATTTGAGTTTCTCTGTGAGCTCTAAACCTGCTAGGAACTTTCCCCTATTTCCTCTTTTGGCTAGGACAGAAATATAATGATCTATTTTTCCATGCTACAACTTTATTTCCAAAACACCCTTACAAGAAGGAGCACATGACTCTCTGTGCGTGCTGTCTGTGGAAGGACTGTTTTTAATTTCGGCCTTGACAGTCATTAGGAACTGTGATTTCTTTACCTGCAGTGTGTACACACACACACACTTGATTTCTTTTTTGAAACCTTAAACTGTTTAGAGGCTTTTTTAATGAAATAAAGAGTTTCGAGACCAAAAACTGTTAGAGTTTAGGCACTGAGTGCCATCACTTTGAGGAGACTTTCTAGAAAAGCTTCCACTGTGAGCATTAGAAAGTATGAGAATGAGAGTAACAGAGAAATCCACAACAATGGTACAGAGTTTTTCAATAGTCTTATTTCTCAGAAATTACGGGCATTTGTGCAAAATGTCATCTCTGCATTGGGACTTTAAATATCACCCACAAGCTTGCTGCCAATTATGTCTCTGAGCAGAGATAGTATAACACAAGCGGAAACCACGAGCAGTAAACTGGCCTTAGTGATTTCTCAGAAGACTTCTCTTCAAGTTGTAAGGCAATAATGTGTGGGCAAAGAGACCCCACAAACCAAGTGTCTCTTTTTTTCTGTCCTATCAGAGCAGAGTAATAAATTCCACCATCTGAGGATAAAAAGTCTCAAAAAAGTTCTAACTTACTTGTTAGTAAATCACTGATAATGCACTGGTATTATCATTGGTAAAGCATCACTTGTACAAGGAGCCCCAGGAAAACCTTTGACAACTTGTGTGACTCTTCTAAGAGCAGATGGACCAAGTGTCTCAGGGTGTCGTGAACTGCAGACAGGAATTAACTTAAAGGCTTTCCTAGAGAGTTACTAATTACTAATTACTGATACTGATTCACAGAAGGAATGAGACAGCATCTTCCACTTGGCATGTGCAGTGTTTAGGTATTATTCCCACTACAGACAGAAGCACGGGAGTGTAGCAGAGCATTTCTAATATCTCAGGTGGAAATCTCTGAGGCCATGGATGTGTTTTCCAGGGAGAATTTCTGACATGTGCCAGTCAGTTGGTGCAGCCAAATACCAGCCAAAAGCAAAATAATTGTTCTTGTGAAGCAGTTACACAGGAATCAGCACCATCCAGAGAGTTCATCCAGCCCTACCAGCAGTTAATTACACGGAGTGGAGTCGCCTCCCATCCACACCTGGACAGATAATCTACTTGTACCAGGCAGATTGTGACAACACTGTAAAATTTTAATGTTAGGACAAAGTGGTTTATTCTCTTTAGTCAATATTTAGGCTGGTTGCTTTATTTAAATTTCTTAAGTGAAAAAATTATGTGAGACTCTCGTAGACAAGGCAGGATACTCTGGCTATACAAGAGAGTAATGTATCATCAGTGATTTCCTAAAAAGTAAGTTAAAACCTGTTGAGACTCCAAATGAAATTAGGAAGATTTCTTGCATGTTGCACATAGCCAGTACCCAGTCATTCCTGAAAGATTTGAAATACTGTTAAAAACCGTGCAAAACAACATAAATACTGTTAAATTTATATGACAAGTTCTCACTGTAGTCCCGGGGACGAAGAGAAACAACACAGGCTCGAGTTCAGGAAAAGTGGAATTATTTATTAATATGCGGAGTGGTTTATATCCCCTAGCTCGCTTGAATGGCATAAGGTCATTGGTTCTTTGACCACCCACCTCTCAGAATGATTGGCTAAATTCTACAACACCCATTTCAAAACAATTCTTCAGTTTATAATAACAATAATAACAATACCGCAAAACATCCTGCACCTGCAAGATAAAGAAGTTAGTTCACAAAAAACCTCTAACTGTTTTTCGGCCAGCATCCGTGTGAAAGTCCTCGCTTTCTCACGGACGCTGGCAGGACGCTGGAAAATCTCCCTGCGACCAAGCTTTCAACATCCACAACAAGTGATGCACGGAAAGAGACGCCACAGCTCGAGAGTTGTAAAGTAGGGATGTTTATCAGCTGAGGTGCATGGGGGATAGCTCCTCCAAAGACAGGCACACCCCTTCCATCTACAGCTCGACATATATTCAGTTACATGTTGCATATGCATTGGATTACACAATACACCTATTACATATTCATAACCTAGTCCCACTTTGTATTATAATTAGCTCAAAAGTCATTTCCATACATCTGTGCCTGTGCAGTGCTTCCTGGTGGTCGCAGGCAGGGGTCTTCATGATGAAGTAAACGAGTCTTCCTCAGGCTGAACTTTTCACTTTGCCTCCTTGCGCATACTCTCTGAGTTCCTGGCCTGAGTCCCAGCCCCAGAGCTGGTTCAAGTTGGTCTCAGGGTCCGAAAGCAAGATCTTTGGTCACGGTTTCTTCCCCTTATCAATGGCCCTGCGTCCTCCCCTATATCCTTCCTCTGTGCTTGGCAAGCGTAATAAATGTTGAGCAAACGATATACACTGTCTAGCAAGCAGCTGCAAAATTTAGCAATGCCCGCAATCAGCAATTAACCGTTAGGACCCCAAGGCCCCTGTATCACAAGCAGTAAAAGAATTCATTAACTAGTGCAGGAGCATATTAACCAAATATGTCAGATTAAAGAAATTGCACCAGTGAAGCATTTTCAGCACCTCAAAGCTCGAAGCTGAGAGAAAACCAAATCTGTGAACCACCAGAAAAAAACCCTGCACGTTTTCAAGTTGACTGTAAGCTGACTGCTAATATATTGCAAGTTGAGTGCTACAAAGCATTCAAAAAGAAACTAAATGCTTTGGAAAACAAGTGCTTGCATACCATGAGTGGAAATAGTTTTTTTACTAACACAGGGACCTTGAGAAATCAGCAGCTGGTAGCTTGTCTTCAACAGAACCAGCAGTGCTGGACATATTTTGGTCAGATCCTCTGAATTCCATAATGGAATGTCTCCTACATGAGTTTTTGGATGGAAAAGGAGTCACAAGCAGCCACCAGCAAGAGACAGGTGAGAGAAACTGGCTCCAGACCACTCTCCAGTGTGAGTTTCAGACATGGATCATGTAGCACTTACAGCTGCTAGGAGCACGTAAACACTGGATTGCAAGAGAGTCCCTGGAGACATTCCAGTGTCCTGCAATACATCACAAGCCACAAGAGCAGAACCTGCTTCTCTCCTATATTCTGTCCCCCTGCAAAATGTTTTTGTGGCTCAACTCGGCTTATCAGCCTCCTTGGCACCTGAGTTCAGGCACGTCCTTGCCAGGCACACCTGAGTCAAGTGGTTAAAATGCTTTTTCCAGCTAAATTTTCTTGAGTCTATGCTCTCCATTAGCACTAATCTACATGTGCTGGCTGATTTCTCCAGCTTTGCAAATAACCAGAATTATTTCTGAGGAGCCCTCCCCTTCCCAGGCACTCAGCCCAGGCCACTCCATCCAGACCTGGCCCCTGGGTCACATCAGACACACTTTGTACCTTGCCTCTCAGGTTTTGTCTGTTTCTGACCTGCCATCCTTGCTCAGCTGCCTTGGCTTGCTCCATCCCTGTTCCACAAACTTTGACACTGGAGCTGCAGCCCTGCTCCCCACCTGAGGCTGCTTTGCTCCCAGCTGCAATTCCTGTCATTTATCCATGGGTGGGGCTGGGGCCATCACCAATACCTGATGTCGTTCTCACTGCTGCAGGTCTCATTCCAGCCTCAGGACTGCACTTCCCACCTCTCCTTGAAAATCATTTCCCTCCCCAGATGCTGAGACAAGAGACAGAAAAAGAAGCAAAGGCAACAGAATTAGCCCAGAGCAATTCTGTCTGCAGCTCTGGGGGTGAAAATTTAAGTTTTTCTGCTTTTCAGGGAAACTCTGAGACAACTCTGCATCTTCAAAGTGCTCCAACCCTCTTGGGCAGCCAAATCCCCAATTCTTCCCTGACACTCCAGAGATAATTTCCACAGCAGTTCATTCACCACTGCTTGGGTTCATTGTGGTGCTGATTCTCTACCCTTCCACACAGGTACAGCCCATGAAACGGCTCAGCGTGTGTCATTTCCCTCGGCAAGGCGTTACTTATTTTTTTTTTAATTTATATGCACCAAGCCAAAAAAACCACCTCCACTACTGTTTCCTTCCACAGTTTTTATTTTTTATTCACCATTGTGGTCATGTTTGCATAGCAGTGTTGCTTCAGAAAGCTGATCTCAAATGCCACTTTGCTCATTGTGAACCTCCCTGTGCTGGCTCTCAGGGGTTTTGCCCTTTTTTGACTAAACCTGCTCCTTGTTCCAAAAATGAAAATGTGATGAAAGGTGATTGATTACGGGCACCTCAGTTCCTAGATTGGTATCTAATTTATTGGTTCTTCCCCAGCTCTTCACCCGCCCCTGAGCTGGGCTTTTCCAGGGACAAAGTCAGAACTGGTCGCAGCACCAGGTCTAGCAGAGTTCAGGAAAAGTTTGGGCAATGCTCTGAGGCGTGGAATACACAGGGTCTGAAGGATTCTTTTCTATTTTCTTCAGGGATTGGTTTTGAAAAGAAAAACCTCACTTGCAGATTATGTAATTAAAGTGGACAACAGTTCTGTTGTCTACTGGGATGCCATTAGAAGCAGTTTATACAGCATTTTGCAGAAAGCCTTGAATCACTATTCAGAAAAAAATCCCACAACAAACCACTAAAAGAAACATCCATTTATTTGCAAGATACATGAAACAGGTTTTAAAATATGTATGAAAATATTGAGGAACTGTACAAAGCCCCATCAAAAACACAATTTATCCAGGTCTGGCCATGTGAAGACAGCACCTCTTAGCTCATGAGGTGAACCTGCACCAGCCACCCCGCAGTGAGGGGATTTCTCCCTCAGGTCTGGTGTACAGCATTTTGTGAGTGATATCTGGAGGGAAATGGGCTCTCCTGAGGGGCAGGAGTGTCTTGGCAAGCTGGGATCTTGTCAGAGCTCAGCTCTGGAGAGGAATTATCCTCTGTGCCTGGCTCTGCTCCAGCTATGCACTCATCAAAGACAAACTGACCCTAATCCCTCAAAAATATAAACAACGACATCAAGAGAGAGAAACTCCAGTCTCAGCCTGTCCTCAGCAACCACAAGCCACCTTCATCAATCCTGCCCCGTAACAAGGCAATTCAACTATTTCTCCATGGAAGATTGCTGACTTTCCACAGCAGCTCTGACACTACAAAACCAAAACACCCCTGGAGCAGGCCAAGCCCTTCCTCAGCCCAGCTCCCCACAGCCACCTGCTCTATAAACTGTTACTAAACCAAATTTAGCCTCTTCTTGCCCGATGTGAGTTTTGATAAATCCCTTTGCTAAGAAGAGGTTTTAGATCAGCCCCACCTGTGCCCAGGTTGGAATGCAGGCATTGGCTTTACCCCAGATAATTTCACCTCCTGTTGTACAGCGTGGAGTCACTGGGCTGGAGAAACACATCCTGCTGAGACAACACCAGCATGTCACAAACGGTTCTGCAGTCCCAAGAAGCCCTCAGGACCCAAGTTCAGTCACTTTGCTCATCAGCCACAGCAAGACCCCCATCAGTCGTGTCAGTAGCTCTGACAGAGGCAGTAAATTAAAATGTAGACTTGATTGTATTTTTGTGGGACTATCATAACCTCGGAGCAGGTGAGTCCACACAGATCCAGCACTTCACTCATGATGCACTCTGCCGCATTTCTGAAGTTTCTTCAGGACAGATTTCTCTGCTGTAACTCTTGAGGAGTTTTAGCTGCCTGAGCTCCTGGGCAGACCCCGAGGATCCATGAGAGAGCTGGAATCCAGGCCTGTGTGGATCCATTGCAAACTATTGAACAGACCTGTGTGGTCTCCTGAGTGCTCCCCAAAGCTCAGAACCAGAGCTCCCCATCCATCCCACCTTCCCAGAAAGGATTATTTATCAAAGAAACAATAGGTTGCATTTAGCCCCAAAATGCTGCTTTTTCCCACTGAACAGCAGACACGTGTCCAGGGTACCTGCATTTTGCTACATTTTCTGTACATTACAAAAAAAAAAATCAAAAAAAGTAGAAAGAGCCTTGGAAATTAGGTTTTTCTTTCCACTGATGGAGGTTGGTGATAGCAACTTCAGTTCAGGTGGTTAAAGCAGCTCTCAGAGCTGCCTGTAAGGGAAAGGTTGATGCACACACGGTCCCAGCTGGCAGAAGTTTATTCACCTCTGGAATAGGTGTTGGTTCTGACCAGTGTGCTACGTCTGGAATTGTAGGACATGTCTTCATACACTCCATTGGGCTTTTTTTTCTGGAAATATTTCTTCACCTACAAAGCAGAAAAAACAGCCATTCAAAACAGAGCCTGGAAAAACCCCAACCAAGGAGTCGTTTTCCATCTTAGGAGTCCATCTACCTCATCTGTTGGAAGAGAAAATGTGCTTTTAAAAATCCTCCCATGACCCAGTGAGGTCTTAGAGGACCGAGTGGAAACTATCAGCTTATTTATTTAACTTTCTTTTATGAGTCTGACGCAATTTCACCAAAAGTTCCTTCAAGATGGATGGAACTGTAGCTCTGACATAAATAAGGCTCATCCTTAGACTGTTACTGGTAACTCAAGACACCAGTTCCCAATGGGCTTTGACAGAATGATGTTACACTACTGGTTTTTAGCAGTGCTGAATCCACATGTGGAGGGACGAGACAGGAGCCTGTGAATCACACACTTCATTTTCAGTAATCGTTATGGAGCAGAAGGATCTATCAGAGACAAAGAATTTCTGGGCACTTTCTGCAGTGTATGAATAGAAATAATCCCAGTAAAGGAAAAAAATTTAATAATTTTTTTCTGGAACAGGGGCAAATTTTTTTCTCCTAGCGCTACTTTCAGACATCAGGCTATTTTACAAGTTTTTGTTGCCCTTGTGTCCCACTCCAAGCATTCTCTTACATCTCTTACAAGCTTGCTACGTACAGCTCCAGTCCCAATTCACATAAAAAATTTTTAAAAAGCAAGCAAAGCAGAACAGCAAGGGACTTTGTTCAGGGACACACACACAACACATGGCTGTGTCAACCCCAGGCTTGAGGTTTGTTATCAAAAGAAAAACAATTTCTCATCTACAAACGGTTACAGAAATATAAGACACTGTGTTAGCTGCCAAGAGTTTACAGCTGGAAGATATTAAACAAGGGCAAATAGGAAAGCAATAGGAAGCCACAATTCCTTAGGTTTATCAGATGTTTGCTTGACTCAGTTGCTATTAAAAAATAATATCAATTTTCTCCACCAGACACAGGTTTGCTGTGGTGACAGAGTACTTACCCCCACTCGGTACAAGATACAGCACACCAGGGCACAGAACAGCAGTGCCACCACGACAATAAGGGTGTTCAGATGCCAGGAGCTCTTCTTGCATGCCTGCTCCACTTCTGCATCTAAAATTACAGTAGTATTGTTTTAAATTTTAAAAAATTTAATTTTTATTCTGAAAGAAATAATTTTACAGGTTAATCAAAAACTTGGATATCAGCAGCTACAGAGCCATGTTTGTCATCCCATTAATATTCTCACTGGCGTTCCCTGTGCTCTTCCAGAGGCTGGGGGTGGCTGCAGGTGGGTCAGCAAGGAGCACTCTACAAAGGCAGCTTCCACACCACACTCATAATGGGAGCAGAAAATGTTTTCCTGCAGCATTGCTGCAACCCTGAGGGCTCTGAATTATCCAGGAGCCAGGCTGGTGGCAGGTACAGACAGAAGCAGTAGGATGCTGTGGTGTGAAATACACTGAGCAGAATTGTGCTGGTGGAAACGGTTTCAACTCTCTAAAACCTCAATTAATCCATATCTGAATAACACATTAATTAAAAATCACCCCCCTGCTTTGTTGTGCTGTCATTTCCCTCACCTCACTTTACTGAGTTGTTGCCCCAGCTGCGGGTGGTGGCACAGAATGGGACCACGGCTGCCTTTGCAGACTGCAGGAAAATCCTTTGCAGCTCTTAGGGCCTTTGTAAACCTTATTTTACAAAGGCCCCAGCAAAGCCCAGTGACAGGGTTAAATTGCATCAGTAAGACCAAAATCAAGCACTCTATTTCTGGTTCTGACTTCAGCTTAGCAAATGGGTACAGCACTATCCTGCAGGAAAGCAAAAAACCCTCTTTGGAGCACAGAAAAGTAAAAACTCATCTTTTGGAGCACAGAAAAATCAACCCCCCTCTTGGGACCACAGAAAAATCACACCCCTCTTCAGAACAATGAAAAATTGAACCCCCTCTGCAGCACACGCTCACAGAGTGCTCAGTATGTGACAAGGGTGCGTGAGAACATCTCTGCTGTGCCCTGTGGTGCTTGAAGCAAATGCCTGAGGACTTGTTTTGTGCTTTCCAGCATGATCTATTTTTAAAGACAAGACTTGCTAGAGGGAATGGTTTCTAAAAGTAATTTATGTCATGTCAAGGTCAAGGAACCAGTGCTAAAAATACTTATTTGTATCCTAAATCTGACAGATTTCACACAGTGAAGTGTTTGTTATCTTGTTTTGGCCTTTTTTTCTTTTTCTAAGATGCAGGATTACAGCGAGGTCTGAATTCCCCTCTGGTTGTACAAGGCAAGCAGAAAGAGAGTCTGTTTCTGTGTCCAAGCTCAACAGGGCACAAAGGAGCCCGAGCCCACTCTCCAAACTTACCCAGGTTTGCCTGTCCTGACTAAAGTTCCGAAAGCTTTCTGTCCACTTTTTGCACTACGACACAATAGTTAGTTATGATTAAACAAGCGAACGGGTCGTACCTTTAACCAGCACCATGGTGCCACTCGCTGAGAGCAGAGGGGAATTTGTCACGTCCTCAGCACAGACATAGTTATCACTGTCCTTCTCCTGTAGGTTGTGTAGAGTTATCACCATTCTATTTCCTTCCCTTGAATACTCCAAGCGACTCTCAAAGGCAGGAGAAATCTTTGACACGTTCGGACTTGACACATGCAGAACTGTGCCAGGCTGCACGTGAGTCCTGAGCAGGAAGAGCCCGTAGTTTTCAGGTGAGCTTTTCAACACACAGGTGATGCTGACAGACTGGCCTTGCTCAGGGTTGGCATAAAGTGGTGACTGCTCCAGAGCTCTGCCGGACTTAGCTAAAAACAGAGAGATTGGTGGCTATCACATTTACATGGTGAATTTAACACGGTGTATTTTAACTGGGAAGCAAGGGCAGAGGTCACAGACAGAAAGAACAGACCGTAGAAGTTGAGATAAAATGAATTTTTAAACATGCTTTACACATGCTTTGAGAAGAAGGATATATTTTAGTACACCCTGACGTATCTTCCTGCCTCAGGATCTGAAAATAGGACTGGCCAGCAGGTTTAGCTGTTTGTAAAGGGTCTGCATCTACCTAAAAAATGACATAAACTGACCTCCTCTAACGGAATAAAGCCTGATCAGCACGTCCTTGAGCCACGCATCATTGCCTGCTTTCTCAAGTGAGATGAAGCCATAGAGAGATCTGGGGGTTATTGGTCTGAATCAAATCACACCATGTGTGTCCCATCAATGTTGAAAACGGTCTTGTGAGAATGGAGTGGTTGTTAGTGACTCACTGTCCAGCTGGGAAGACATTCCACTGAGCTCCTCTGAGGACAGGACTTGTTCCTTTTAACATTATTAAAGTGGAGAAGTGAGTGAGGACAGAATTTACAAAGTTTGTAAAGGGAAGGTTGTAAGCTTTTCAGAGAAGAGGATCAGAGTCAAAAAGAGATATAAAGCAATTTAATAAAATAATTTGGAGACACAATACACAATGAACACGATGTGATTCATTTGAGAAAACACAGCCAAGGAGTTTGAAAGGAGAAGCCTAAAGGAGAGATGATAATCCTTCATGGATATAAATTACTACTGTTGATCAGCAATCAATTAGATTTCATGCCTTGGGGACAGGAAAGGAAGAAAGTCCTGTAGGCTTTGGGAAAGATGTTTCAGGTCAGAAGGTCTCATCGGAAAGATGAGTACATAGAGGAATAAAGTGCCAAAGAATAGTGTGGGCTCAACCCTCGTCTAATGGAAAAAAAAATAAAAACAGAAAAATTGTTCCCCCAGCCAGAAACATCTGCCAAAAGGAGTGCTTCTGCCCATTCATCAACTCCTTACTAACAAGAGAAAAAACCGTTTACCCACTCATGCCCAACTTGCAGACCCTGCCTAGCACCAGCTTCCCAGTTATTACCGATCCGTCATTTAAGACGAATTGGTAAAAACAAAAGAGATTTGCAAAAACTGCTGCCAAAAAAAAACCCCCTCTTTGCTCTGCTAGTTGTTTATAAAGGTTTGACAGGTTGTTTTGGAAAGAGCTGTGGGACCTCACTGTTTCCAAACTGGTGCAGCAACCTATGATTCATGTGAAAATCTGTAGCTGGAATTAATGAGTCACAAATTAATGTTCTAGGGTGGTTTGGGGTTTTTTAGTACCATACTATCTAATGTGTTTTCTTCATTGTTTCAGAGAGCAAACCCACACTTCCCTTCAAATCTCTACATGACCTGAGCAGACACGGGAAAAGTTCTGCCAGACTTGCCCTCCCATTGTGTCTTCTTCCAATCTTTGATTTAAAACATAGATCTGTATTTACTAATTCGTGACATGAAAGGTGGAATTGCAATACCTTTGACCACTACTATGGTTGTCTTCCCATATAGGTCTTTGTGACGGTCATTGATTTTAGCCATCTCAGAGCATAGGTAGATTTCAGAATCAGATTCCCGTAAGCTGTGCAGGGTTATACTGAGAGTCTCCCCTTCCTTTGAATAGCTGATGCGATCAGCAAAGGCAGGATTGACATTTGGAGATTCGTGCTTGGGAACATATATCACATTGAGATTCTCTCTGATAGCTGTCAAGTACATCCCCACTTGATTTTGTGAACCATTCATGGGGCAAGTTATGCTGATGGAGTCTCCTTCCCAAGCACTGATAACATCTGTTGACTGTTCATTTCCTCCACCTAAAAACAAGAAATGCAATTGAAATTGTAGTATCAGAGTTCCTCTTGGTCTGTTCATATCAAAGTGGGTTTCAAAACCAACTCCTCCATCGACAGAACCGCTCTGTAAGACTGGACCTCAGTCTCCCTATGCTGGACATGTCATTTCTTGCCTGCCCTGGCACCTGTAGTGCCGTTCATGCCCATTGAGCTGAGCAACTCAGCACCTTCCCAAACTTCAGAGGCCTTGGCAAAAAAGTGGCTGCTGTCTCACAGAAAAATTTAGTTCTCTCTGTAGATTCCCAGCACGATCCTATTAGTTCTTAAAATACAAACTTCACTAAATTCAGTCTGATAATCGGAGCTGGTTTCAGATCTAAATCAGGAATTTAAAAGTAAGAAAAATTGGCAAAGATTGGAAGAAAATACACTTCTCTTTTATTTTTTTGAAGAAAGGAACATTTAATAATATGAGGGATCTGGATAATACAGAATCTCAGCAAGAGGGCTGCAGAAGGTGTAAGTCCAGTCTATTCTAAGAAACAAAGATATACAAATGTATAATGAGATCCCTGGGGTTCTCCAACAACCCCAGTATCCAAAGAAACTGAAAGGGGAGTACTCGTGCAACAAATAGCGAGGAATAGAGAGATCAAATAGGAAATACCTAAAAGAAGCTACATCAGGAGCAAGAGAAGAAAAATTAAATACAGAGCATTGTATGTCTAAGACAAACATAGTTTAGAAAAGGTTGGAAAAAAAACGAAAGAAAATATTGAAATGTAAGAAATGTAAGAGCATTGATGTTGTACGTACCGTCCTGAGCAGGGAAGCACGGGAGAAGCAGAAGAAAGAGGGAGGCAGCTGGGAGACACGACATCCACAGCATCTTCAAAGCTCTTTTTAGTTGTTTCTTTAGTCTGACTGAGGAGTTAAAGTCCTGAGGAAAGAGTCGTGAGCCCCGGGCTGGGCTGTTGCCTGCCAGCTACATGAGCTGCGTACTGAAAAAAGTCAGCAGAGTTTTGCTTTTGCCTTTGTATCACAATGACTGTGAGAGAGGGGGAAGAGCCATGTCTCTGGGAGGTGCATCGTGGGTTTCTTCACACGATGGTTTCTTCTTAAACCACGCGTTTCCTGCTGCTGAGCAACCTCCAGCCCCCAGGGCAGCAGTAAGAAGTTGTCTGTGAGGAGCACCTACCTCCCCTTTGAAGGCAGCTGAGAAAAGGGAGGCTCAAATTTGCTCTTCACAGTGACAAAGTCACACAGTTGTCCCCCAGTTGTGGCCTCCCCTGAAATGCAGGGGCTTGGTACCATCAGTTCAGTTTGTCGGGGCTCCCATAGGCTTAGATTGGTGGCTGCAGGCGCAAAAGTCTTGGCTTCGTAAGGAGCAAGGAAATGAGAGATGCTCCATTACTTCAGGAAAACCCTCAATTATTACACAAGCCGTGCACGCACAGCATCAGGTTTGATCTGCATCTTGGCAATGACAACGTGAGTAATTCCCAAGCAGGAGAGCTGGAGTTCCTTCGGCAAACACCAGCCACTCGCACCCAGCTTCCCCCCACATCAGACCTGACCCACAAATCAGCCCACCTGAGATCACCGGCAGGAGAAAGAAGATTTGACAGGAAATCTGTAGAGCCCTAACAAGGTCTTTTGATCTTGTTACTAAAAGGATCTATTTGAGGAAGCATCACTACCCGAAACTCTCAGGCTTTTCCTTCTCCCTTAACTTCATTGCAAGGCCATGACAATAAATAGTTCCAAATTTTGCCAAGACAATAAAGCCTTTTCCATTATAGCAAAGTACTCTCTCAAAGTTAAGATTTAACTCGCAACCCAGAAAGCCAATTATATTCTGCATGTCTACTTAACAAGTAGAAGGAGCAACAATTTCTAAGAGAACAGATTGGCTGTAAGACAGGACCACTTAAAGAAGACAGAGTGAGTACCTCACACGTTGTTTGTGTCCAAGGAAGCCTTCAGGCCTCTTCCATTCCCTTCTCCAAGTGCCTGTGCACCCTTTCCAGCCTCCAGCTCGTTCAGCTCCTCTTCCAGAGCCCTGACCAGGACATGAGAAAGTCACCAGGATCCCGGAGAAAAGCAGGATATTGGCTCCTCCCTTCTTTAAAATGTAATTAGATGTAATTAGTGCCTAATTAGACACATTTGGACTTTCAGTTTAGAGTGTGGGTCAGCAGTGTCACTGAATGTTGGACACCAGACAAGTCCATGCTGCTGTGTGGTACACTGCATTGGGAAAACATGGAAAAAACCAATCACACCCCCAAAACTTCCCAGGAACTTGCTTAGAAGTACTTGAGCAGTCATTCTGTCCCTCTAGGTGCTGCAACAGTGATGTGAACAGATTGGATTTGAGATGTGCTCCCCAGTCTGGCACTACCTGGCCGTGCAAGGGCTCCCAGGGTCTGTACGTTCGGGCCCTGTAAGCACAGGGTACAGACAAGATCTGCTGCTTTCTTCTCTCTGTTTTGGGTAGGGGGTCTTTGGGGTGGCAAGGAGACAGATCAAACTGTCAAAGTAGATTTTACCTATCAGCAAATGCAGCACAAGGTTACAACACGAGCGTGACCTGGAGAGTGCCTGACCTTTTCCTATTCACTCTTCCTTGTAAGTCCAGATATCTCCACAGAGCCATGAAATCATTGCCTTGACCTGGATATTGACTTGACACACAGAACAGCCTTTTTGTGTGGGAAACAGAGAAGCAAAAATTTCCACAGGCACTAATGAGTTTAATTTACAACCCCAGAAGAGCTTGGGTTGATGTGATGACAAAGATATGTAGGCCCTAAGCAAGAGAATCATAAACCTGTATTTCTATAGTTATAAGTAAGAATATGTATTGGGTGATATGGTGGAGGGTTTTAAGTATAGTAATGTGATTTTCCAGTTTAAGTTAAGAATTTAGACATTATAATAGAAGTATATGGGTATACATGACCCAGCAGGTAATTGGTTGAAACACAGACGCATTGCAGTAAAAGTTACCGAAGGTGATAGGTTATCAAGTCAAAATGAAGTTTCGTGTTAATTGCTTATTGGACCAAAAAGTTATAAATTGCCATGTAACCTTGAAACTTGTGATTATCTTTCGTTATGGTGACTTGTTGCTAAACCTCACGGCCTCTGAGATTGATGCCTTGTTTGTTATTTTAAGTAATAAATCGTGAATAACCGTGATAGTCCCATCTCCTGGATAAGGTGCCGTCATCTGTGCAAGTCACAAGCAGCAGTCCCAGCCCTGGGCTGCCATCACCTGTAGCTGGATCTGAGAGCAGCAGTGCTTCCTCCCAGACCACAGGTCACCCTTTCACCACGCCACTCTCTTCCACTCTGGCTCTCAGCACAGTCTTTTTAGCAGGGACTTCACAGGGAGCTTCTGTTCCAAACAAACCTGTGCCAGTCACAAGCAGTCGGGATCGCTGCAGAGTCACAGGGACTAAAAGCAGCCCCTGGGAGCAGACATCTCAAGGGCTGCTGCTGGCTGGGCTGAGCTGCACAGCTCACCCTGAGCTGACCCACCACTCATTGCACCCTTCTCTGCCATCTGAAACAACCTGGGATTCCTCCTGGAAAATTGTGGACACTGAAAAGCTTTAGCAGAGGGATTTTTCAGCCTTCTGCTGCATTCTGTGAGAAACATAAGGTTCTCACAGAAACTAGGCAAAATACTGTTAAGGGTTTTTGTAAACTATTTCTCTATCTTTGCACCTGTTGTTTGTCAAGGAATTGTTATGATATCCTAACAAGAAATATTTTGAAATGGGTGTTCTGTGGACTGACCAATCACCCTGATGGGTGGCTGGTCAGAGGTCCAATAATCTTTTGCCATGCTGGCGACTCAACTTACAAAAACTGATTTATAATTAATTAAATCAGCCATTTTCTCTGGACTTTGGTTGTGTCCTTTCTCTTCGTCCCGGGCTCAACAGCGACAGAAAATCAAGGCAGAAGGTGTAAGTCCAGTCTATCCTAAGAAACAAAGGTATAAAAATGTATAAGGAGACCCTCGGGAGTTCTCCAATGACCCCAATATCCAAAGAAACTGAACAAGAAGTGCATGTACAGTGAACAGCGAGGAACAGAGGGATCAAATGGGAAAGCACCTGTTCGGAACAAGTGTTGGAGGTCGCTTAAAAAAACCCCAGCAAGGGGATCAGTAAAATCCAGATTTGATATTAAGTGACAGCACAACAAAGTTTGTTGGCAAGGTTCACTCTGCTACTGACTGGATGGTTAAGCAACACTGAGGGGAAAAAAACCAACAAAAAAACTCCAGTTAATGAAAACAGAAATGAACTGAGAACTATCCGTGTGTGTGTGCGTGTTTAGGTGCATGCGACAAAAGGACAGTGAGGGCAGGGATAGAAAAATACAACCTAAAGGCTTAACAGCACTCGACCTTAACAGTACTTACACCTTAAATGGAACAATTTAGCAAAGGAATAATACTTAACGGCATTTAACCTGCCTTATAACATACAACTTAATAATTTAGCAGACGAGTAATATTTAACCACATCTAACTTAAGTTGTATTAAACTAACTTACAGGCCTAACCTGCTCAGATATCTCAGGTACTTAAACATCGAAGAGAGCAGAATTTCTCCCATGCCAAAGTATCTGAACACAGATATAAAGAGTCAGCGCAAGGGACCTGTCAGAAATTCCCCTCAGAGGCAGACAAATGCTCACTCCGGATGCTTTTGCATCTCCCCAAGGGACAACAGTTGGGCCTTGCGCAGTGGGGGGATCGGCCCAGGATCCATCATTGTTTGGGATCCCCCAAGAGCTGCAAATGGGAGAGATCCTGGCTCGGAGAGGCCCCACTCCGAGGGAGGTTCTGATGGAGCTTCTGCAGCCCAGGAGAGCTCCAAGGGTCTCGTTTTTCACTGCTTTTTCTAGGGTCCCAAGAGCTGGGCTTTAGTCACAACAGTGTTTCATCCTGACCCCACTGCAGACTGGCACACGTTCTTTGGAAGCATGAGAACAGGAATGTTGTGCCATTCAGGCAAGAAAAATAATTTCCAAGGCTGTTCCTAAAGAAAGCAGGAGCTGGTTGGACAGCAGCAGTGCCTGGAGCAGACAGCGTTTCTGATAAACTCGCAGAGGAGCTGAGCCAGGGGCTGCTCACCAAGGCCGAGGCCTAACCAGCACTTCCCAGATCACAGCGCGGCCTGGAAAAGGGGGGGATGCACCACCACACCATGAATAGCCAGTGTTTACGACAAAGTTTTATTGTGATTATTATGACACCTCAAATCAAACAACAGCTATCAAATTATGGCTTTTGGTGAGTCAGGCCCTTTAGTATCTTCTGTGATTTTTTTATTTCATAAGACAAAATAGGAGGATCTTTAAGATCCCCTCCAACACAAACCATTCCATGATCCTACGATTAAAAATATTTGCCTCTATGTGTATATTCAATAGCAAAATGCACTTGCTGAGGATAAACACTAGATTTCTAAAGCAAGTTCTCACTGCTTTTCCTGAGATGTGGCACCTTTGGTGTGCACCAGCACAACACAGCTCCAAAGGGGCAAAGTGGAACAGTTGGTAGCGATGTCCTCGATATCACAGTCTGCATAATACCCGTAGGAAGAAGAGATGTGAAGGAAAGAGTGTTGGGGTGAGACATAAAGATCAGTCTGTTACTTGTGTCTCCTGACTGATCTCACTGAGGTGCCCATATAACCTTTCTTCTCAAAACATGCCCAGCTCTCTGGCTCCAACTGCTGTTACAGAGTGAAAATTAAATGTACACATCATTAAACCTGAATACCTCAAGTTAATACAATGTAATTTCCAAAGAAAACCTTCCTTACTCCTTTTACACGGCGCTACTGTCAAAAGCTTCCAGCAGTTTTGTTGTGGGAAAAAAATGGAAGTGCAATTGTGATAAGATGCTGCATAAAGAGGAAAAGTCTTTTTCCTTCTATTTCTTAGTTCATCCACAGTCTGGACGTTTTACGGGCAGCCTTAGTTTTGATTCATTGAGTAAACATAACATTCCTCATGATAAAACACAGTTGACAACTGGATCATCAACACCACAAACTCAGTAAATACCTAGAAGCCTTAGAATACCTGGATTGTCATCCCTTCAGGAAGGTTTGACTGCATTCCACCACATTAAAATGGAAAATTTGCAACAAATCAGCTGAGACCTGAGTTAGAAGTGTGAGTTAAAAGTGTGAGTGTAAAGCCCTGAGGGGAAAAAACTTCACCAACCCATAAAAGCATTGGTCTCCTTTGCCAAACAAAAGCTAAATTTAAGCAGAGAGGTCCTTCTATCTTTCTAAAATTAATTATTAAAATTATTTTGATCTTTTACATCAAGAACTTTTTCTTTCAGATTTGACTGTAGCAAAGTTCAAGAGTGAAACAATGTCCTACACCCTCTGGGATTTCCTGCTGGAAGTTTCGGCTACAGATTTATGGGAAACGAAACCATGGAAAAATGATTGAGCAAACATTCACGTTGCTTCAGGGATCTGCTTTACGAATTGTGCTGCCGCTGATTTTCGCTCAACAGCCCTGATACTAAATTAGATCCAATGCAAAAGCTGAGGATTTATTCAAATCAAGTGGGAATGGGGAATCATTTAAAGGTACCAAGTACCCAGTGGGGATTCCTGTGGGGCCCTATTCATCACACACTGTCTAACCTTGCCTCATCTGTCAGGACAATTGATACCAAAGTTCTGTTCAGCCTGTGGAGAGGCCAAGGCCTCTGTGACCCAATGCCAGTCCTGAGGGAGCTGGACACAGCCTCCCACCCACCCCAGCACAGGAACAAACACACCGAGATGTCCTCAGCCTGCAGGTGAGGGCAAAATCAAATGTCTGTTCAAACCCTTCTAGTTCAACCAACCAGCCAGCTGTGTAAAAGGCTTTTGTGAACCCAGAGACGACCTGAGAATTAAAAAAATACAGACAGCTGGGTGTTGCTATGGCATTACCAAGTGAAAGACACGCAGATGGCATGGGCAGGATTTCAGAGCAGTTCACACTTTCAGTCACAGAGAGAATTCAGCGGGTTTCAGCCTGTGCTGCTGAGTCAGACACACAGCCTGGGGCTGGGAGAGAGGATGGGAGCTCCTGGTGCTGCTTGCGCTGCTCACAAAGGCGTGGAGCTGGACAAGAGTTGCAGTGCTTGGGGAAGGCGTGGATGTGGTGAAGGCACATTTGTGAAAACAGGACCATTTGTGAATACAAGAGCAGGAGTTCTCATGGAAAATCAGTCTGTTGTTCAGCTGTACATCACGAGAGAGGAGGAGGATGCTGTTGGCAGAAAGGTTTTCTCCTTTGTAGCTGGTTGTCAAAGATGCATGCGGTTTTCTCTGTCAGGAGCCCATCTGTCTTGCCTGAAAGCTGCAGAATTGAAGGAAAAATATCTGTGAGGCCACCAAAGAAACAGGCTAATTCCAGTGAGAATTATAATCCAAATACCTGTATTTAGGCTTGGAAACCTGGAGTGTGAAGTCCTCCAGACAGCTCCCCTCTCCCATCTGCTACTGGTAACCTCTTGCTCCACAAGGGAGGCAGCTTCATGGCCATGAACGTGGGTTCAAGGCTCTGCTGAGACCCTGCCCTGGTGCTGTGACCCATCAGCCTCTGCCTTAGAGGGGCTCTAGGACAGACCTGAGACATCACTGGATGTTGCACCCCAGGCCACGACCTCAGAGCAGTCACCACTGGTAAATTTTTTACCCCTCACACCAATTTGTCCATTTATCTATTGATGTAACAACTGCAGCGAGACTGGTTTCGTGTTGTCTTTGCTGGGCTTTGCGAGCACTTGTGCAACTCCTCCTGAAACAAATCCAGACTTGGGAATTTACTCCTTTGACTCTCAGAAAGAAACAACCAACATCAGTTTCTAGGGGATGGACTATTTCAGTAACTGAGAGGAGTCTCAGCCTCAGGCATACAAAAGGTGCCAAAACCACTGGAGCCAAGTGGACACAGGATTGAGGGGGAAAGCCGTATGTCAGGGTCATGGCGTGTCTGTAGAAGTCTCCACAGAGCCCATCCCACCTCTCTCCATGCATATCGGTTTGCAAAACAAACTTCCCTCTTCAATGTATTTAGAGAAATATTCTTTCTTAAATTAAAGCTGGCTCTGTAGTGGGCAGGGCTGAGAGAGGGAACCACTCTCCGGAAGGCCCTGTAAGCCCATCCCTGGATGTCCATCAGTGTCCTGGCTGTGACACATCTCTGCACAGCAATGCTGCAGTCTGGGACTGCTCCAAGGAACAGGATCCCATGGAAGGAAGGCTGAGCCCTGTGATCACTTGACCCTGCCAGCGTTTCCTCCTCATTTCAGGAGGAAGCAGTGAGGAAATTCCTTCTGTGTTTATTTTTCATAACACAGCCACCGGATGGGCACTGTCATGGCAGCCACAGGAGTTCATTCCAGCTGTCGGCCCAGTGAAGATCATTAGGAACTTCATAAACAACACAGTGGAGATAAGATCCAGGAGGAAAACTCTTTATGCTTTTTCCACCTCCAGGTGTGGCACCCACGGGGAACACACGATTTGTCAGACTGTACCTTGGCCATGCCGCAGCCGCAAGAAGTAACACGTGATGGCCCATCCTGTGCAAACCCCAACAAACAGGAGTGCGGACAAGATGCCAATGCTGCTCTTTTTGCCAGTGAGAAATTCAGCATTACCTGCAGAGTAGAAGAAAACAGAGCATCCAAGTGAAGCAAGCAGGAATGCCAAGCCACGAGCTGCCTTGTAAGCACCACACAGAAGCACTGGTCCCGTCTGATAAAGAGAGAAGGAATTGGTGAATGAGAGAACAAAGAGCCTCTGGCCCATCATATCTTAGGGAAGGTACCTGTCACAATGCTGACTTTATCAACATTCAAAGCAAATTCTTGTCACCCTACCACAACAGACATCTTTGAACATCAGTCTCATTTGAAATAACCAACAACAAGATGTGTGAGACCCATCCTTGATGAAGTGTTCAAAGAAAAATAAGGAAATCCACTATGACTGGTTTTTAAAAACCCTTCTGTCCATGACCTAAGGAAGATGATGGGAGTTTCCACCATGAAAGAAATTTGAATATATAAATGTCACATTTACTTGACAAATGTCCTCTTAGTCTGGAGGCTCATTTATCACTTACAGATCAGGAGAGTTCTTGGGAACTTGTTACATTCCCATCATGTACCCCCTTCCTTCAGCACCTCTGTGTCTGTCACCATATAATTACAGGAACCTGAGCCTGTGGACATCTCTGTCCAAGACTGGGCACGTCCATTTGCTAAGGCAAAGTCTCTGAGTCTGGATGGCATGTGTGAGTTCAAGGTATGAATGTACCAGACATCTCTCCGCCCAAGTAAAACTCTGTTTACATCAAACTCTCTGGACAAACCCCTCCCAAAGCAAAAGGTAAACAAACACAGGAAGAGATTAATCTAAAATTCCCTCACCAGGGATGTCAGCTGGTGGTATGGTGGGTTCTGGACCTGACTTTTGAGTGTAGCACTTCAGGGTAGGGTTGCGTTGCCAGACATTTGTCTCTGCTTCACAACAAATTTTCTTCTCCTCAGTACTGATGTTACCTCTTCCATTTTCTGAGAAAGATGAAAGGTAAAAGAGTTTTGATTATAAATATGGATCATGTAGAAGATCTTCAGTGAAGGGCTAAAGACGTTGAAGAGGTTAATAGATTAAAAAAGTGGATCATGCTGCACAAAAAATTTGAGATTGCTATGATTGCTACCAGTTGGAGATGTTTCATTTCCCAACAGTTCAAATCAACCATTGTCATTAGATTTCCTTCTCACTAAAGCTGATGAATTGTTCTGGGAATCAAGAATGGAAATATTTGAAGAAGGTAAGAAAAGTTTTCACACATAAATTAGAACATCAAAACATCTGTAAAAAGCTTATCATTACCTTTAAGCAATAAAAATCTTTACAAATAATAATTACGACAAAATTTTGCAGCTCCCTTTTATCCACAGGAACCAAAGAAGAGGAACAAGAAAGGCCAGCAGCTGAGTAAATCTCAGAGACCCCAGAGTGCATCTCCTACCAACCCTGCATCCCACTGTGCCATTATAGAGCTTATTCTTCTTCTAAGAGAATCTGGAAAACTCCCTCCTACCTGCACCTACACATCCACCCCTTCCCCTCTCAAGGGATACCGGCATCCCTGCCTACAGCAATTTCCAGATTTCACTGTGGATGTTGTAGTGTCACCCAAGTTTTACACAGTGGAGAGAGCATGTAGACATTTTGCACTTGTCCTGGGTTACAGTGTATTCTATTACCATCCTCATGAGCTGTTGAAACCAGGTGGAGCAATGTTCCCTGCCTCCTCCCTCCGGACTATCTCCTGTTAATGGGCCCATCAGTGCCTTGCCCTGTGACTCACCATCCCATTGTGAGAGGCTCCGCCCAGGGGGAAGGAGCCAAGCATTCCCACCTGGATATAATCTGGGGTTTGGAACAGGAGGAGCAGCCTTTTTGCACTGGATTCCCAGAGGACAAGAGCTACACAACCACCACTGGACTTTCTGAGGAGGACCAGACTTTTTTCTACAAGATCCCCGCTTCAACAGAACCACTTCAAAGAGAACTGCAGCTATCACCTAATCGAACTGCTACCACCACCCTGCCCGGCGGGGTGTCAGGTCCTACCCTGGCTCTGCCAGGTTAAACCAGTGTTTCTGTATTATTGCTTTGCTATATATATATATTAGTAAAAGAACTGTTATTCCTATTCCTCATATCTTTGCCTGAAAGCCCCTCAATTTCAAATTTATAATAATTCGGAGGGAAGCGGTTGCATTTTCCATTCCAAGGGAGGCTCCTGCCTTCCTTAGTAGGCACTTGTCTTTCAAACCAAGACAGCACTGATGAGCATAAATACAGGAGAGAAATGGTTTATGGTAGCCAGAAATTAAATACACAAGGAATTCTTAGGCTGAATCAAGGCATACAAACATTGAGAATTATTTTTCTTTGTTTTCTCCTGTTAGCAAGAAAATTATAAAGGATGCTCTAAGTCCAGCAGGAGAGGTGATAAAAGCTGCTCTCAGAGAAGCAGCTACAGACAGAAATGTCATTGACTTGGATGGAGCTCAAATAAGTTACACCACTGGAGGTTTTGCCTTCCTGGAGCCACTTGCTCCATGCATTTACAGGTGTTTGCATCTCTGATTTTGGCAGTTTTGTGAGGAAGCTGGAAAGATGCTCCTGCGTGTTTACTGAATTGTACTGAAGAGCAGCACAGAGCAGCTCTTGAGGCTGGACCTGGGTCTGGGTGTGTTCTGGCTGAAGCAGGTGGGATTCACACACTGCAACACAGCATAGAATTTCACCATGAGAATTGCTGTTGCCAAAAAAAAAAAATCAAATAAAAAAGTATCTTTATAAATCAGACTAACATGTGCTTATCTGAATCTCTCCCAGTGTAATTTTAAGCACTCTTTGATCTGAGAGAACTAACTGACTTTCATGAATTACTTTATGACTTTTTCTCACAGAAGTTAGTTCACTCATTAACCTCATTGTCAGCTCAAATACAGAAGAGTTCAGTTTCCTACCCAGAAAGACGTTTTCTATCAGTTAATAACCAGGCTCCCAGCACAGCATACCTCCAGAATTCAAGATGCCACATGAGCGTCCTGCTTCCCTGGCTTTCTCCCAGACGATGCCATAAATTCCTTCAAGAAAAGAATTTGCTTGCTTAAAGCACACAAGGATGTGTGTTTCTGTGGTCACCAGCTCAATGATTCCATTTGAAAATAACCTGTTTTTTGTTTTAGCGATCTTTTCAAATTTTTCAAAGGTGATTGCCCGAGATTGGCATGTGCTGCTGTCACAGTCCTTACAGTGGTAGACTGTCACAGTTGTGTTGCCAGAGAAAGAGTCTTCTGTCCCCTTAGCAAGGTCATCACTGGACATGGCAATATCTAAATCAGAAAAAAAAAAAATTAAAAACAATTTTTTACTATTTTTTCCCCCAGAGGTTTAATGTAAGAGAACAGGATGAGTTTTGGTGGAAAAGCCCAGTCACGGCTTTGGAGACATTGTCTGCCAATGGGCAAATTTTATATAGTATTTGAGCCAGTACCCAGATAATTTTTGGGGTAGAAATATGATCGAATCCCCCCACTGCTTCCACTATTTTTTTAACTGGGAAGCTGGCAGCTTGGGAAGTGAGTTTAAAGATGTTCCTCTTGCTGAGCTCAGGTTAAATGTCTGTTCTTGTTCTCTTTCCTTCCCACGCTCCTTGGCACAATCCCCCCACGTGTCCCTCCAACACACGGCCAGATCCCAAGACCACTGAAGTTCAGAGCTGAGCTGCCAGACTGCCCACTCTGGGTGCAGTGTCCCAGGTTTCCTCACTCAGACTCTCCTAGGAAAGAGTCATTCCTTTGGGAGAGGACTCACCTCATCTGACATCAGACAGACCCAAACAGTCACCTCTCCCAAAAGAGGTGACTGTGACAGGTCGAACACAGCAGCCTTCAGCTCCTTAATTTCTCTTCTCACCTTAGAAGTTTTGTGGCCTTGGTTTTAACTGGGCACAGCAGAGCTTTCTCCTAACAGTTCAGAGGTTTTGAGCTACTCCTGTGCAGGGAAAAGCACCGAGGTCAAACACAGAGACTCACTTGGACGGGGAGCAGCAAGAGCCAGGAGCAGGAAACCGAAGCGCAGGAGGTGGGGAGAGTCCATGGGGCTGCCCCGGGGGCTCAGCTTCAGCAGTGCTGGAGCTCTCTCAGATCCTGCACAGTGCCAGGGCAGGCTCAGCAGGCCCCTCCCTCAGTCTTCTCCCTGTTGGGACTTTAAAGGCAGTGCTTTGCACCCTCTGTCGTTGTTCTCTTTGTCCAGACAAAAAGAAAACAGCTTCCAAGCCAAGTGCCAGACAGCTGCTTCCAGCCCAGGTCACTGCGATGGGAGCAAGGCAGAGGAACTCTCACACTGCTCAGCTACTGCACTCTGCAAGGGCCAAACTCACACCCCTTTCCACCGCTGGCTCAGCCACAGCAGTAGGAGACACGAGGTCCTTCTGCAGGGAGAGGGAAATCCCTCCTGAGCCTGTTGGGCAGGTGCCCAGATCCTCTGGGCTCCTCAAGGCAGTGGCCCTGCACACATCCCTCAGTAGGTTATAACAGCTTGACTTGCTGTCACTTCCAAAACACACCAAAAAATTAACTAAGGAAGGTGTATCATGCTGAATGAGTGTTTCACTTGGCCTAAGACGAAATATTTATTGTCAAATTGAATTATGTTTTTAATTTAGGAGATCTGATGGAAAATAGCTGTTCAAGTCAAATGAACAAACAATAACTTGGTATTTCTTTTCAAAACATCCTTGGATTTAATCAGAAGTTAATTGCCAGCCATTTAAATAAAACTGTCACGACTTTGTGACGTACGTTTTAGTAAAATACTTGCCAAATAAGAAAAAAACTATAGAAAATTCACCTAACTTTCCTCCCCAGACTAGCTCTGGAAAACACAAACTGCTCTGTTCCTGGGAGCTTTTGAGCAAAAGCTTTCATTAAAACAACTTTTTTTGCTGCCACTACCAGAAAAGTACGTTGAGGAAATTTCCAAATTAATTATACACTAATTCCTATCTGTACATTCAGCAGAAGTTAAACAATGCTTATGTCTCATGGTCTGTGCTGATATAGATCTGCTGAGAGTTCCACCCCATTTCCCAGAAACAGGTCATCTAGGAGAAACACAACCTGCAGGACACGCCCGCTGCGGCTGCCGGCAGGTGCAGACACAGGTCTTGAGACCAGCTGCAAAATTTCCTATGGAATAAAACCTGGGACACCTCAGGCTCCCGACACCCCTATGCAGGACGCAAATCCAGGGAATGCTGGACAGAGCCAGGCTCCTGGCACTGCTCCACACTCACCCTCCGAGGAGTGATCCAGCCTCTTCCACCACCACATGAGGGAACCTTTTACACTTTATGCCCAGAGCTCCTGCTCACCTGGACAGTCCTGCAAGGATTTCCTCTGGCCCCACCAAGTATTAACAACAATCTCCTCTCATCCTCTTTCCATATATTGAAAAATTGATCCTTTAATTTTTTTTTCCTGAGCATTCATATTTCACACATTACTTTACCCCATTTCCTGGTTTGCAAAGCAGTTAACGATTCCTATCCCTCCTACCCTGCAGGTGAGCAGAGTTCCAAGGGATTGACATCAATTTTGGAATCATAAAACCGTAAGTTTGGAAAAGACCTTCAAGACCATCGAGTCCAGCTGTTAACACAGCACTGCCAAACCCACCACTTAGATCATGTCCCCAAGTGCCACTTCCTCTTGTCTTTTAAATTTGTCCAGAGGATTTATACCCCAGAGCATGTTCGCTGCACAGAACAGCTGCAGCACATCTGGCAGAGTTATTTGACCAAAGATTAAGATTTGGGTTTTCCCCAATAGTTTTCAGCCTGAGGTCTGTATCTTCTGTTCTTATTTATTTGGTCCTCCCTTGTGTGATCTTCTTGCTCCTCTCCTCATTCTGCTCAAAGGACATCTCCCTTCCTCTTCTCTCTGGTGACATTCTCTCCTACTCCACCTCTTCTCTTCAGTTTCAAAAACCAGAACACCATCCACCAAGTCTCTGTTCCCTCCCACATCTGTCTTAAAACCTAGAGACTCTCGAGCTGTCTTAGCCACCTCCTGTCATCAGTTTTAAACTTACTTCAATAAAACACTCAGATCTAAAGTGAAACACATTCTTTGGACAGAAAATATTTTTCATCCATTTTTTTCGCCTGCTTCCCTTTCTTTTCAAAGTAACACAAATTTTCACTTTTCAGAGCTACTGGAGTTGTTTGTAGAGCAGTAACAGAGCAAAGCCAGACCCTAAAAGCAGAACAAGCAGTAGGTGAATAAAGTAATAAGCAGGAGGAGCTGGAGTTCCTTCAGCAAACACCAGCCACTCACACCCAGCTTCCTGCCAGATCAGGCCTGACCCACAAACCAGCCCACCTGAGATCACTGGCAGGAGAAAGAGGATTTGACAGGAAATCTGTAGAGCCCTAACAAAGTCCTTTGGTTTCGTTTTTGAAAGGATCTATTCGAGGAAACATCACTATCTAAAACTTTCAGCCTTTTCCTTCTCCCACGGCATTACAACAAACACAAGACAATAAATAACTCCAGTGTTTGCCAAGACAAGAAGGAAATTCAGTCCCCAATGCAATGGCTTCACTTCCAGCAGCTCAAAGCGAAAAGATAATGACCTGGAATACTCTGATACATGTTTTGTCCTACTCCAGCACAAGTTAAGCCAGCTCACTGCCTTTCCAGTGCGTGTGTCCTCAGGCTTTTTGCCTGTGGCACAGCTTCAAGTGGGGACCCTCAGAGAGACCAGAGCAGAGTCCCCCCAACACCCCCACAGGAACCAGCAAAGCAGAGCTGCTGCCCCAGGGTTTAGATGTCCTTTCCTCTCCAACCAACCATTAAGCACAGTCATGGATGCACAAAACCCAGTGCTGTTCCCCAGCTGTAAACACTGAATTTCTACACCTCTTTCCCTCTTCCAGCCACACACCCTGAGCTCTGTAGCTTTAGAAGCATTTTAGTCTGTTTTACAGTCAGAACCAGTTTGGTGGAACAAGCAACCACAATCTCTAAAAGATTTACCTGGTGCCCTAAGGGTCCCACAGAGAAGACTTAAGTTGCAGTCGGTTTGGAGAAAGTAATACTACTGAGGGAAGTACAGCAGCAACAGAGTAAAAGGAACTTCAGAAAATCCTACAGATTTTATTTCCTGCTCCAAGTTCTTTCCCAGAAAAGGAGAAGTATTTTTCGTAAGAGATCATTTTGGTATCGGTTTCTCTATCACTTTGCCCTCACTGGGCTGCTGTATGCCACTTTCAACATGCCTTTGCAATAAAAACAAATAAAACAAAATCACGTGAGGAGATAAAGCAGCTCTTTCCTAAGTAAGCGTATGAGTGCAGTTTGTATCCACAGCTCCAACAAGCCATTGCAGAGCGAGCAACCAGCAGGACATTGTGGTTGAGCTGAGAAATCTCTGCAAAAAATCCTAAGTGTAAAGTGCACTTCGGCTTCCCATCACTTGCTCTGAAAAAAGTTTTCCACAGCGACCATTAGAAAATATTGCTAACATTTTCTTTTCTGCCCGCAGTACATTAAGTAGAATGAAGTGTTTCACTGTTAACTTCTTCTATTTTAAAACCACTGTCTTTCATTACTAATGCTTTGTTTGGGTTCTGTTTGGTTTCGTTCTGAACCCAGAGCTGCCAGGTCCGATTGTTCATGAGTCAGGTTGGACCCGGGGAAACGCACAGCTCGGGTGGCAGCTTCTCCTTAGAAAGGAGGAGAGATGCAGGGATTTCTCCTGCAACCCTTCTGACAAATTCTCCCTTATTTGCAAACATGACAGGATGGCACCTTTGGAAAAGAAGATATTAGCAAGACATGCTAAGGAGCTATGCGGGAAAAAAAAGAAGGTTAATGGACATGGGAAAAATTATTCAGGAATTACATGAACATGAAAGTGCTGCTTATACATTTATTCTATTATTTCTGTGGTCACTCACACTTGAGGAAGCTGTAGGATTTCTGCAGTCATTTCAGTGTGAGTTCACACAGAGCTCTCTGGAAGTTGCCAGTCTGGTTTACAGATGTGGTGTTACTGAGTTACACAGTTTAGGAGCAGCAGTAACACGGGTTCTTCCTTTATGGAGAACATGTGCAGCATGCTGATGATTTCCCTCCTGCCACAGACATTTTAGTGCCTGTTTCTGAATGTCTACTTAAAAACAAGAAAGCAAAAATTTCTAAGAGAACAGAGAGGCTGGAAGACAGGACCCTCTAAAGAAGAAGACAGTGCGAGTACCTCAAAAGCTGTTTGTGTCCAAGGAAGCCTTCATGCCTCTTCCCTTCGCTTCTCCAAGCGCCTGTTCAGCCTTTCTAAACCCCAATTCATTCAGCTCCTCTTTCGGAGGAAAGGGAGAAGCCACTGAGATCTCAAAGAAAAACGCAGTTTACTGGCTCCTCCCATCTGTAACGCAGCCAGCTGGGTTTTCACTTTCGCTCCTGGAGTGCAAGTCAGCAGTGCCACAGAACAATGGAAACAAGGCAAGCCCGTGCTGCTGTGTGGTAACTGCAGGATCTGCAGTGAGAAAACGTGGAGAGCTGTGAGACCTCAAGGCAGAAGCTTTTTGTACTCCCCTGGAGTACTCAGAGATAAGCAACCTCCCCCGGAGTCACGGTGAGCTCCCAACATGCCTTGTTTCTTTATGGTACTAGCCGGTACCCCGTTGGCTAATTTATTTCTACCCCACCCCCTGCCTTTCCCATAAAAAAGCCTCTGCCTCCCCCCGGGATGGGAGTATTTGTCCCTGGCTTCCCCTTTGCAAGGTGGCTGGACAATAAAGGCCACCTCTGTGGAACTGCCATGTGAGGCTTCTGTCCCTGAGTCTGCCTTGGGTGATTTCACAGAGAGCTGAAACACAACAGCTGGAATCCAACAGCTGGAATCACTTGTAGCTGAGAAATTGCTACACTTGCTGAAATCACGTATTGCTCAGGGAGGCCTGCCAGTGCCCTTGGAAAGGGCTGTTCCCTGCGGGACGCTCTCCCTAGGAAGGTCGCGGCATACCCGTGCCGATCAGCACAGGGACCCCCTGCGACAAGAAAACATGGAAAAAGCCAATCACCCTCCCGAAAACTTCCCAGCAACTTGCTTAGAAGTACCTGGCAGCCACCCTGTCCCTCTAGGTGCTGCAACAGTGATGTGAACAGATTGGATTTGAGATGTGCTCCCCAGTCTGGCACTACCTGGCCGTGCAAGGGCTCCCAGGGTCTGTACGTTCGGGCCCTGTAAGCACAGGGTACAGACAAGATCTGCTGCTTTCTTCTCTCTGTTTTGGGTAGGGGGTCTTTGGGGTGGCAAGGAGACAGATCAAACTGTCAAAGTAGATTTTACCTATCAGCAAATGCAGCACAAGGTTACAACACGAGCGTGACCTGGAGAGTGCCTGACCTTTTCCTATTCACTCTTCCTTGTAAGTCCAGATATCTCCACAGAGCGATAAGATCTTTGCCTTGACTTGGCCACTGCCTTCGACACACAGAACAAACTTTTTTTCCTTTACGACCCTGTGCAAACTGTCCCCTAGCCAGTTACAAGCAGAGGTCCCAGCCCTGGGCTGCCATAACCTGTAGCTGGATCTATGAGTAACAATATTTTCTCCCAGTCCACACTCCACCCTTTCATCAAGCCGCTGGTTTTTGCATTTTGACGGTTTTTGTCACATGATCCACAGCCCAGAAAGTCCAAACAAGGAGTTCCTGCTTGCAAATTTTGCTCCAGGAGAAAATGAGTGTTCCTGGAAGGATTAACATGCTTGGTTTATGCTGAGCACTGCAGCACCTGTGCCCTTGTAGTGGAAGACGTGGAGGCTGAGCCTTAGGGAAACAATTTCAGGGGTTTATTTAGCAGATACCATACAGAACTGATCAGCCTTCAATTTAATCACTGTGCTGCACACCCACACTGCCCCTCCAGCGAATGGGTGGCTTGCTTTGCTCTCACAGTCCCAGCTCAGGCCAGCAGCTTCTGTGTTAGAAAAATGCTCCAAAACTGGGACATTTGTCTACCATTACACTCTCATGTTTCAGGCTCAGGACACTAAATTGGAGGCATTTCCTCGAAAAGAAACCCAAACCACCACCACAACAAACACAGCCAAAACCAAACAAGCCAACAACAAAACCCCTTGTTTGCCTTACCTTGTGCCCTTCCTTCAGGCGGGATCTGTCCTGGTCTGGAAGGATCACCTCCAGAATGTAAAGAAGATTTCTACATCTCTAGAGAAGTTGAATATTGACAACAATAGCTCATGAGATGGGTAATCTCAGCCATCCACCCTGGCTCTCAGCACAGTCTGCCTGACAGCGACTTCACAGCGGGGTTATGCTCCAAACAAACGCATGTGCCAGTCACAACCCATCCTGAATGCCACCTCACACCGAATTCACACCCTAAAACGACCCCTGGCAGCAGAATCTCCCTGGGTGCCCTGGGCTGAGCTGAGCTGCTCAGCCAAGACTGGGTTCACCTGTAAGACGTGATGTGGACTAGCACAAGGAAACAAGCTGCAGCTATGGGATGTAGCAGCAAAAATGCACACTGAGGGGGTCTTGGAGTCCCAGAAGATTGCTTGGTTTCAGGAATTGCTAACAGGACTGAACCCTTCACTCAAATCCAGCCAAACTAAATAGCAGCTGTTCTAGCGCAAGGTGGCAGCACTAAAGATATCAGTATTCTGGGAATATGACTCAAAATTTTAGTTTTTCTTTTGTCTTGTTTCGTTTTCCACAGGAAGGGTTAGTCTCCAAGAACAGGATTTGGTAATACCAAACCACACAAGAGTTGTTTCAGATTCACCTCTTCCTCAAAGACACAGCATTGAGTTCCCCTGGCCCTGTCTTGGTGTGATTTTTCCGTTTTCAGTGTTCCCACTGAGTGATGCCAAACTCCTCAAACGCCTGCTTTCTGCAAGCATAGAGCAGAAGTTCAGGGTTCTGCCTAACCTAGAATTACCAGGAACAGGCAAAGAACTTCCGTATCCAAAAAATTGGAGAAGTTTTAGTTTGTACAGAGTTTGCACTGCACCATTTGACTATCTATGTTATAAACAGAAAAAAGATATTAGTAGTTTTTGTCTTCAGTAAGGAGTTTCTCCTTAATTAAATTGTAGTTATATTGCAATAATCCCAGAAACTCTACTCCTGAACTCTCTCCTCATTTCGACTTCCAAGAGAGAGAACCTCCAACATGAATTTTCTCCTATGGCCAAGGAATCTTATTCTTCGATCCACCCTGACGGCACAAAATCCCTTCTAGTTGAATCCAGAATTATCAGCCCAGAACAGCCATGTTAACTTTAACCAGAATTTTACCCAGAAACTCAACATGATAAATGAACCAGAAGATACGAGATGAAAGTCAAATACTATAAACACAGAAGAATCTCGGTTTTTCTTAGCTCTATGCATGATTACAAGAAGTGCTTTGGGCTTCTATTCCTTTTTGTTTCAAGCAACTGTAATATCTTATATATCTTACTTCATGTTCTGGGAAATCGAAAGTAATAAGTCAGCACAGGGATCTATCCCAAGTCTCATCATTAACGGTCTTTGTCCCTTTAGACTGCTGGTCTCAGTGTGTTTTGTCACTGGTTTTGGCTTCCAAATCTCACTTATCTACTGAACCTCCACTTTCATGTTTGTGAGGAATTCTCCTGCTAATCTGGTATGTTTAGAAAATGAAGCATGAGGTAATTTAAGGCTGGAACATAAAAAGGGTAACCCCAATGGTTCATGACAAACATTGTAGGGTCATAAAATGACAATTGTCCTCTTTATTGCCAAGCCATTCACCAGTCAGGTGCCACAAGAAAAAGCAAAGCTGTTTTCTGGCAAGGTTACCCTACAGATCTGAGCACACACATTCAGCTTTGCTCAGAAGAGCGAGAAGAGAGGCTACCGTGAAAAACCAATTCTATTTTGGCACCGGTGAGTTACTGCAAAAGGAATCAACAGCTACATGACATGCTGCAGGCAGAAAGAGCTTGTGCTAAGCCCCTGTGGACACCTCGTGAGGAAGTCTCTACTTCCAGGAGCTGCCCTGGAAGTAGAAGAGCAACCAAGGGCAGGAATGAGAGGAGATTAACTTCTTAACCCCAAGGATAGATGGACTGTAGACGATTTTGATCTTTTGCTTAGAATCATAGAATCGTTAAGGTTGGAAAAGTGTAGGAAACCGAGGGGTTAAAACTTCCACAGGCAATGATGGATTTGATCTAAACCCTTGGAGAGAACTCTGGTTGATGTGATGACAAGATATATGGATTCCAAACAAGAGAATCACAAACCTATACTCCTATAACCATAAATAACAAAATACATTGAGTGGTTTGGTGGAGGGTTTTAAGTATAGTAATGTGATTTTATAGTTTAAGTTAAGAATTTAGATGTTATAACAGAGGTATGTGGGTGTACGTGACTTAGCAGATAATTGGTAGAAAATAGATGCATTGCAGTAAAAGTTACCAAAGGTGATAGGTTATCAAGTCAAAACAAAGTTTCGTGTTAATTGCTTATTGGACCAGAAAGTTATAAATTGACATGTAACCCTGAAACTTGTGACTATCTTTCGTTATGGCGATTTGTTACTAAGCTCCACGGACTCTGAGACTGATACCTTGTTTGTTATTTTAATAAATAGTGAATAACCGTGATAGTCCCATCTCTTTAATAAAAGGTCCGACCTAAGAGAGGCACGTAAGCTGAAAAGAAGCTTACAAGAGATACCACAAATACACAGAAAAGCCCTCCAAAATCATGAAGTCCAATCTTCTTTGACTTCAAGTAATAGAGATGCAGCCACAGGGGTGAGCCTCCTCTGCTACAGGAGCTACTCTTCAGTGTCTCATGGGGTAGCACAGCTCAGGGATCCCCTCATGCTCTGGGCTCCATGTGAATCACAGAATCACAGAATGGTTTGGGTTGGAAGGGATCTTAGAGGTCTAGTTAAAGATCTGTCCCACCCCCTAGGGACACGTTCCACTATCCCAGGTTGTCCAGAATCCCATCCAGCCTGGCCTTGGACACTGCCAGGGATGAGGCAGCCACAGCTTCTCTGGGAAACCTGTGCCAGGGCCTCACCACCCTCAGAACAAAAGAACTTCCTCCTAATCTCTCATCTAAAGCTACTCTGTGAGTCTGAAGCCATCCCCCGTTGCCCTGTCACTACATGTGCTTGTAAAAGGTCCCTCTCCATCTCCCTTGTAGGCTCCCTTCAGGTCTGGAATCCTCATCCTCGTTAGTTCCCAGGGCTGGTGGGCCATGCAGGGCAGCTGTGCTGGGCAGGACCCCGCTGCCAGGGCACAAACATTTCACCAGCTTTGCTTCTGACGAACATAGAAATGGTCTGATGTCCCCCATGTGCTGTCCCCTGCTCCAGAAATCTGCAGGGTACTGGATGAGTCAGCATCATCTTGATACCATAACACTTTCTCCAGCAAAACTACCTGGCAGAACGATCCAATCACTTCCCAAGTATTAGGCAGCTTCTCTTACGATTTTTTTTTGTTTAAGTGCTGGGAGAGTTATTTTGAAGCTGCCAAGAAGCTGCTCTCCCTACAAGCCAAGCTCGTGCACTACCTGTGCTTGTGCTGTTTCACTGTTTAGAGCAGCAGACTTCGGCTGAACCACCCCGAAACAGTAATCTTGTCTGGGGAGACAGCAAGTATGAATAAAGCACCTCTTTTCCATAGAGTCTTGTTTTTGTATTGTTTCCCATACCAGAGTTTGGAAAATTACCGGATGGAATGCAACCAATCATTCTCTTGCAAGAAATACACATTGGCAGCTCCAGTGTCTGTGGCAATGCTCCAAAGCCTCTGCAAAAGCTGGAAACGAGCTTCCTCTAAAGGGTAGACCATTTCCTAGAACAACTCTTTTCCAAGAGTGCCAAGTCAGAACCATATCTGCTGTTGTGACCCTTTGCCCTCAAAATGCTTTAATGTCTTTTCAGGAGAAACAGCACCCTTTTCCAAGCATTTGTGCACCCACTATGCGTGTCCAAGGGAGCTGGTTTTGACTGCTACAGCACAGCCAGTACCCAACAGCATCCCAGAGATCAGAATACACAGGAGGTGAGATCCAAAACCTCTCCGGTTTTGCAGAGACACAACCTGAGATCAGCTGAGTTGGTCAGAGCAGGTGCTAATAATGCCAAGGTTTTGGGTTTGATCCCAAATGGGCCATTCCCTTAAGAGCTGGACTTGATGATCCTTCTGGGTCCCTTCCAACTCAGAATATTTTGTGATTCTGTGAACCAACAATATTTTGGACAACGCAGTTCCATCACAGTCTAAAAGAGGATCTAAAGCCTTCCGTGAAAAAGAACTAAAATAACTTACCAGAATAAGTTGTTTACTTACTACGCAATACCAAAGCTAGCGTTACAACTGTTCCTTTAATAAAAGAAAAGAAGGATCATAAAAGAGAAAACTGAAAATTAAATCCAGGATGGGACCCACATTTTCTTTGATTACTCCCTGAAAAAAACACCGTGGTGACCTTAACAAATCTTTGTTTCTCCACTGCCAAAGAGGACATAACGAAATTTCATTTTCCGTGAAATACCAGGTGAAAGACAGAATTGATGGTTGAGAGCCCAGGTACTAATCACACACACAGAGCTGAATTAGCACCACTCCCCAGAACATTCTTACATCTACTTCCCCACACCTACCCTGAGCTTTGCTCCAGGTGCTGCCTTCTTTCCAACATTCCTAGAGGTTTTGGCTCAGGCTTTTCTGCTTTCTATCCCACCCCCTCTCCCTTCAGATCAAAAATCAGCTGAGCATGACCCAAAGGCAGGTGGAGGAAATGGCCTTCTGCAAGTGGATGCTGGAAAATTATGAACATTTTAGGGCAGCCAGCAGCATCCCGTTGATAGGCAGAGCACACTGCATCCTTCCCCAGCCCCCTCCAGCCAGTGGGGTCCCCACTGTGTGGCAGATGTGGTACCCAGGGTTTCTGACTGACAGACAAATGCCTAACCCTTGTCTAAGTTTCCTGTAAGGTAACAGCTTGGTAGGTGATCTTATAGACATTCTTCAGTGGTAACATAAATTTATAAATTTTAATGGATCATTTCCCTTCCCTTTCCCCTCACCCCTAAAAAAGCCATGGTTTAACATCTTATAAACCCCAGTGGAATACTGAGATAAACACTGGGCTGTAAAACACCTCCTCAGCTGAAAAACTGATGTTCTATTAAATTCTTCGACAGCCAGCAATCTGACTTCTTTATAACAACACAACGACACACCTTGTCTTGCATTAACTTATCATCTTTAAACTTTAAAAAGTGGCTCCTCTGAGCAGCCTGTGAAAGGAGACACACAACTTCGTTCTAAATCATCTTAAAGAAATTGGGTATTTCCCTGGCCATCTTGTCCTTGGACACAGGTATGTGTAGAGGGGGCCTAATGCCCTATGGGGTAAGCTACACCTGCTTGCAGATTTGCCCTACAGCCAGCAAGTCCACGAGGGTTTATGCCCTGGAGCCCAAAGCAGCCATCCTGCAGTGCAGTCGGATGGACTCATGGACAGACACACAGATGGACAGAGAGGCAGCACCCACGGGCTCATTGGCCAAGCTCACACACGTCAGCCCCGGCACCTCGCCCTAGAGATGGAAATCACAACCCACAGTCCAAGACCAGGGCCAGAGCTGACACTGTGCCAGGCAGAGATGGCACCGAGCTGCTGCTAACGGGGTACCAGGCACCACTGGGGGGGCCCAGCACAAGCCACGGCACCTCTGACTCCCTGGGGGGCCAAAGAGCTCCAGAAAAAACGATGAATTTTCTCTTCCTCTTCAATCACTCTAGTTGTTTTTCTTCTCCTCAGTGTTTGCTTTCTGTTGCAACATAAGCACAAGTTTCTCTTTGAGTTTATGGCTGCAGAGAAGATTTACAGGCTCAGTCATTGCCACGTCATCTGATTGTGAGGACATGAGCTCTCTCCTCACGCCCAGCGCCAGGAGCTGTCTTGGCCATCCCAACTCACCCCTTTCCAGTGCACCCTGCCCACTAAATTCTGTGATTTTATTTCCACTCCTACTTCCATGAGCCTGCTTGCTCTGACAAGAGGAAAATTTCATCTCTCTACTTTTTCTCAGAGCCTATGACAGTCAGTAGCCTAATTTGAGCACTCCTTGGAAAAGTCACTACTGAGGAATATTTGCAACCGGCCTAATCTTCCTTCATCTATTTGTTGTATTCTGAACTGCATGGACAAGGTTTAGTTAAGAGCATGCATTGTTCTCTTTGCTTTACCACTGTCCCCTGGCTGGGTGTGGTACATGCAGCCACAACAAAGCTGAACCCCAGCTAACTAACACAGGAATGATCCAAATACAAGAGTATTGCTGCCATGAGCTGCCCCAGCTCATAAAACCTGCTAACGTAGTGATGTCTTACACAAAACTGGCCTAGAGGTAATTTTTCAATCTCTGGCAAAGTTGGGCTTGCACATTTGGGCCCATAATTGCAAGCATTTCCAGCGTGAAGTGAGTCACAAGCAGCTGTCTGTGGGAGGAAGAGTAATGAGCAAATTATTTCAGTTCTCCAAAGCAGAGGCCTCTACAATGTGAGGCAGGATGGGGCACAGGAGGAGGCCGCTCCGAATGACTGATACCTCAACTTCAGATGTATTTGTTTTTAGAACCCCATCACCTGGTTTCTGCAGGAGACAGAAAGATTCACAGGTCTGAGAAAACAGTGGTGCAGTCCTTTCAACCCCAGCACAAAGGGATTCATTCACCTTCTGCCAGCTAAAAATCACTGCTTCTCTGCACATCCCTGCCCTGCCAGAGGCCAAGCAAACACAGTGCTGCCTGCAGCAGCAGGATGGGCTCTCCCTTTTGCAAGGGGAAATGCTCAAGAAGCGCAAAATCAGCTTTACACTGTCAAGCTTTCCCCATCTGTCTTTCATCAGACAAAGAACATGACTCGGAAGAGGAACAGCATCAACAGCTCTGCTGTACTCCAGACTTGGCTGCATCAGCCCGGGCCACATATTTTAGTCTTATTCCCTCCTGCCAGTCCAGACCACGGAAATAATCAGCTACAGTTTCCCTTGGGACCATTTATTGGAGAGTGAGGGGTTGGCAGCCTGGAAAATTTGTTTATTTGCCTATGGTATGTTCATGTTTTGAGTCTACGACACGCAAGAGGCCTGCAAGCCTAAAAGCCAAGATCACCAAACAGCACAGCCCAGCTCCCAGGTGGTCACTCAGTGTGATCTGGACCATCCTGCCCTTCCTGTATTCCAGTTCACCCTTTGCTAAAGCACAAACACCTTTGGGGTTCCGAGGGGAAAGTATCCACCAAGGTAGTTACCAAGTGCTCCAATTTGCTCCTGGGTCAGTGTGCCTGACAGGTACCTCACTGCCTCCTCAGTCACCTTCTTTCTAGGAGCCAAGCAACTTGTTCACATTCATGTCTCCATCTGTAGAATGCAGATTCTATGGATTTGGGCATTCCTGTCTCAAAACTGAACTAAAGGAATTGCAGAGCAAGTCCACTTACGCAGACACAAACAGTTGTGTTATTGCCCTACAGCAAAGAGCACAGCTGAAAATTCAAAAGGCAATGACCTACCCGGCATGTTCCTTGGTGTCTCAGGGCAGCTCATATGCCTTCTGGGGAATTTAAATCCAGATGTTGCCCAGAGAACAACAAAATCCAAAAGGCAACAAACATGGCAGGAGACACCTTTTCCAGACGCATCTGGTAAAATCTGGGGAGCAGATCGCTTGCTGAGGAGAGTGAGCATTGCTCAAACAGCAAGCCAGGAAAACCAGCTCAAGACCCCATACAGAGGTTTAATCCTGTTGTCCCTGGTATTCAGTCCTAGTCCCAGCACTACAGACCCCCCAGCAACAGCTCAGAAGCCAAAGCCACAACCCCAGGAGCTCACTGTGAAATAAATTGTTAAACGATTTCTCCCAACACAAAACCCAGGAGTTTTTACACCCCTGCTCCCTTGCAGGTGTCCTGCTGCGGGCCAGCAAAAAACCAAGCGTGTGGCTCAGCAGCACCAAGCAAACCTGCCAGTGGGAATTGAAGTCTTCAAAATTAAGCAGGAGCAGGCAGCAGAAGGCAATCACAGCATCACAGACAGCAGAGGAGAAGTTTGCATGATCTCATGAGGCTGAAACAGACTGTTCACCTGCTACAGTCTACTGCCCTGTGAAAACCAGAGAAGAATATACACAGATGGCTCAGCGTAGAGGGAAAAGAAATTATTAACAATGAAAAGTTACCTCCTTCGGTATGCTTCCTTGTATGATTCAGACTTCCCATGTAACTACTGCTCTCAGTTCGGCCATTTATAACAAGGTTGATTTGTGATGCAGATACTGTTCTCAGAGGAAATGATTTCAGCCCTGGCACGAGAGACCAGGGAATTTGTGCTCCTATCTCACATGACAGCCCTATGACACAGGGGACTTTCACACTGGCCTGAGATATCATCACTGCTTCCAGCTGGAAGAACCAGCCTTCATGTGTGTGTTCCAAAGGATAAATATACGTAGGGTTTAATGGTATGGGCATCTGACCTCTTGACACCACTGGGCCTGTCTTCTGCTCCCCTACTGTACAGACTGCATCGGATCAGGAATCTGGAGATTTTGAACCCTTTTTCCTTCTCCAAAATGGATATTTAATCACAAGCCTATGACTTTATTATATTTCCTGCACACTGAGGAGACAGAAGGTGTTAACCTCACTGCAGATGGGGAATCAGGTGGGGAACACCCCAACAATGCAGGGCAGTTGTGAGTCCTGTCCAGTGCAGTCCCCTCAGACACTCTGCAGCAAGGCTTATTGGTTCCACTGCTTGAGGCAAGGCAATAAATCCAAGAAGAAATTCCCTTTGCAGCTCTGTGTTTCCCTCTCTGCTGTGCTCACCCCCGGCCATCCCAGCTGGACCACGCTGGTGTTGAGGTCTCCATTCCAGCTATGGAGCAATTTCTGCTTGTGGCACAGAAGGATCTTGCGGATGGCAACGCCATTTCTGAAACATGAGTGGCTTTTTTTGGTAAGGGCTTCCTTACCTGAGCATAGCTTCTCTTTCCCACCCAACACAAAGATGACTTGAAGCTATTTATCCAAACAAATTCTAGTTGTTCTCAACTGACTCTTTCATACCAAAGTCTGACTCATGCCTAGGGCACAGTTTTATTAATTTTTCCAACTCCATTTGATGTAACTGGTGCTCTCCGAGGACTCACACCATTTCCTCCAACGCTGACTTTCAGTCTTCTCTAGAGATGTTTTTCTTCCACGAGGCACAGCCAGATGCTGGCAGGCTGCACGCCAGTCCCTCAGAACACTCATTTATTGATGCACCACTGATATTCCTCATTACTGCTAACATTTTGTAGTTGAAGCCTTGTCAGTTGTGCAACGCAGAAAAGATCTGTTTCAGAGAGAAACATGACTTCAGGCAGTACAACCCTGGCAACTCACAGCCTCATTATTCCCCAAGGTTGCTTATCCAGCAGGCACTGTACAAATTAAATCGGGGGACAAATGAAGCCTTTCATGTTTTCATTCCCGTTTAGAAACAGACATAGAAATGCAGCACTCTTTACTGGGGTTTTTTTCCCTCTATTAACATGACAGTAAATTCATTATCCAGATGTGAAGGCACAAGCAGGAAGGGAGTTTTGCTTTTAAGGGAACTGAATTGAGGAAGTGTGGTCAATCAGCTCAGTGTCTGACCACCACAGCAGTGAGCTCACAATCAACTCTTCAAGACAGAGACATGGATGTACCATAATGAGGATTATGGTACACGTGCCAAAAGTAGCTCAGTGCTACCTGCAGTTATCATGGAACCCTGGAGTCATTTCGGTTGGAAAAGACCTCCTGGATCATCGAGTCCACCTGTGCCCGATCCCCACCTTGTCACCCAGCCCAGAGCACTGAATTCCTTGGACACCTCCAGGGATGGGACTCCACCACCTCCCTGGAAAGCTCCTCCCAAAGCCTGACAATCCTTTCAGTGATGAAATTCTTCCAGATGTCCAAACTAAACATCGCCTGGTACGGCTTAAGGTCATTTCCTCGTGTTCTGTCAAAGTGAAACACAACAACAGGAAGTATTAGGAAGGAAACACAGATCAGAACAACTGAACCCATGGCATATCTGCATCCCATTAGCTCATGCTCCAGTTATAAAAACTAGATCTGAAAAATACTCAAACATGGGCTATGGGGAAAATATGGGCTGCAGGAGCAGGGGCACAGGAGACAACAAAGACGTGCAAGAGATGGCCAGGAAGATGTAAATGACCCTGAGAAACAAGGAATGTCACTTCCCCTGTCCTTGCAGGACAAGAAAGTGGGGTTCACAAAAGCCATCACTGTGCTTTATGCTCAAAATGATCAAAAGAAGAGCCCTTTGCTCCAGGACAAGGTGCCAGCCCAGAAACTCTCAGTACCTTTGGGATTAGGCACATCCATGGGAGGAAGGTGCAGCAACCAGGGCTCATCAACACTTCAGCTGTGATGTGAACTCCAGCTCAGGGAGTCTCCAGCACCTGCCTGCTCAGCAGGTGCATCCCAAGGGAACACCAGCTACTTGCAGGTTGCTGGGCATCCTTAGAGATGGCATGTTGGGATCCAGCCCAAGCCAGCAGAACTGGTTTGCCCTCCACAAGTGTCAAGTCAAGATGTTCTTTGCCTCTGAAATAAACACAGGTAAAGCGGGCTTGGAGTTTTAACTTGGTTCCTTTTTCTGCTCAGAAGAGCTTGAGGGAAAATGGATGAAACGGATGAGGCAGCAGGCCCTGAATCCAAACAGCTCTGGGTTTTTAAGGGATTATGAATGGAACAGAATGGGGTTAGCCAAGAGGCACTGTATTTGGATTTTTCCATCCACGAACACACATAATTAAAAATTTACACACATAATTAAAAATACTTGTGAAACATCCAAATTACAGGCAGAGTACATTTATTTCAACACAAAGCTGGTTCAAATCCAACTCATTGAAACTTGTAACACAAAACTGCAGCAAAACACGGGCAAGAGACATTCAATCAGGAGCTACATCAGGACCTCACACCCCACACTTCCTTTAGATTAATTCCCAGAAAGGTTATGAGTTTTTATACCAGACCATGTTCAGTTCTCCTCAGGGTTTCTTTACACCATCCCTCCCATTTGCACAACTCTGACTTGCTGCAGACATTACCCAAACAAGCTCTGCTTTTACACAGATGCTCCAAGGAAGGAAAGATCCAGGAAATAATTTCATAACAAGACATCCTCATCCTTCTCTATGCTAAACACTCCCATACTCCACACAGGAATAAGACCACTTTTTCTCACCAGTCTGTGACCTACTGCCCCTTGCAAAAGTAACCAAGCTTGTGAAGACCTGGAGGGGATGTACAGTGGCACCAAGCACTGCCCTCAGGTGATCAGGAAATCATCCCTTTACAATTGCTGAGAACCAGTCCAGAGGTGAGCACCACAAACTGGAGCACAGCTGCAAAGAATTAAAGCTCCCAGGATGAAAAGCACTCAGTCTTAGCCCACCAGCCTGGCACTTGAGCAAGTTACACGTGAATGTAGATGGCCACAGAAGTGTTCTGCAACAGCTCAAACTGGCCATTGCAACAAAGAAATGTCACTGTTTCCTTTTGGTGAAAGATTTCCTTTTTTATTGTAGGGCTGGGGGAGGAAAAAAAAATCGAGCAGCCAAAAAACCCATCAACTACAAAATGTTCAATGCCTGTTTTCAGGCATGTAGCTTCACCTGGGAGAGCTCTGGCCCCTGCTGAGGAAGCTGATTGTTGTTCTAGCAATGAAATAGGAAACCCAGGGCTGTGTTTCACCCAAGCTGGGTGCTGGGTGCCAGGGGGCTGCTGGCTGGCTCATCCTGGCCCTGAGTTCATTCCACGGAATGGATGACATAATAGATAGATGACATCACCTCAGCATCAACACAGCTTGTTGATGCCATTAATGTTAAAATAGTAAAAGCAGAGATAAACATGTTGACATCATAAAATAGTGAGAAAACATTTTTGACGTGATGTGATAAGATCTCTAAAATTGCATGTGAGAACGCAAGTTCCCGGATCTTCACAAGGATGCCTTCCTTTGGTTCTGTTATTTCAGGGAATTAGACTGATTTCCCATAAAAAGCCTGGATCTTTTACCCCTCCACTGCTGGAGCTTCAGGAAGAGAAACTGAGGTGAAAGTTCCAGGGCTGGATCTGCTCCCAGTGGCTTTCCAGAGTCTGAGCCCATAGATAAGAAGGGGAATGAAAGGAAGAAATTGGTTGTGCAGCATGAAGCACTCAGGGCAACTGAGGGAGGAGCCACTGCTGTCCAAGCAGACATGAGTTTCGGATTTCTCTCATACATGTTTAGGGTATTCACTTTGCCTCCTCAGTCTCCAGCCAGTTAACTCACACTTCTTAAACTTCCACTTCCTTCTATTGTGCTGACTCCTTGGCAGACAAAAGCTCTACAGTGGATGTTTACTCTCAGATAATCCAAAATAATCTCTAATTGCCATCCTGGTGCAGAACCAGTACATCCTTCAAAAACTTCTGCTCCAAATATTTTGTTTATTATTTTAAAAGTATGTTTATGACCAAGCACAAGCTCCTGCTCTAAGTGAAAAGCTCATTAACAACCCTAACAGCACATGCACCAAAGCTTTTTAAGCCTGAAAGGTCGCCTTCTAAAAGCAATCCCCAGTCTGGGTATCTCTGCCCCAAACTTCCAGCAAGGAAGAGCAGGAAAACTTCGGGAGCTCAACAACCTACATGTGCCAGAGCCCCAGCAGGGTCCTGGCCTGGTATGAGCCCATGTGTCACTGTCACACAGAGGGAGGCTGAGCTCGGGGCTATGACTTGCAGCCAACCACAGAGGGAGGGTAGTGGAGATGGGGCTGCTCCAAAAAGCCCCAGAATGAGCTCCACCAACAGATCCCAGCTCATCAGGCAGACAAGAGACATGATATGTGCTTCGAAAAATATTGTGGATCTTTAACGGCCTCACTGGTGGGTTGCAGAGGATCCCAGGATTGTGTCACGTCTGTCACCAGCTTCCCTCTGGGAAAACGGATCAGTGACTAGAACCCTTCTCCCTGTGCTCAGCAGGATGCTGCTGGGAGCTGTGCACAGTCCTGCTGTGCAGCTCATGGCAATTTCCAGTCCCATTTGGTATTTTAGGTTTCCAATCACCTCTGTGCTCCAGCTGAGCCAAAAGACCTCTGTAAACAACACGGGTCAGTGAGGCACAGGCTCCACCGCCCTGAAGGACCTGGCACTGCCACCCAGGTGGGATCCATTGTGCCAGGGTAATTTAAGACCCTTGGGATTCAAACTGGCCTTGCCATATCTTTGTGTTTTAAAAACTGCTTCGAAGCCCGGGCCAGTCAGCCTGTGCCCGGGGAGGTGGTGACAGGAGGACAAAGCTGCAGGTCCCACTGCAGGAGGTGAAGGACGTGCAGTTTGCACTCAGGCGTCAGTAAAGGTCACATCACAAGTTGTTGTCACCACTGGGAAAGGTCCTCCTGAAGCTTTTGCAACTGTGAAGTTCCCACACTTACAGAGCCATTACTTCCTTTGCTCCTTACCTTGTAAAGTTGAAAGTGTCACCACGTATCTTCATAAATTTTTGGCAGAGCTGACACAAATGGACTCAGGTCAGTGGTCAGTGGTCAGTCACACACAGCCACAGTCACCACTGCAGACGATAGTTGAAGTAATGGGTCTATTTCCTGTGAGCAGAGTTTCCTAAATATATCACACATGTGGAGCAAAATACAATTGAACTCTGACCTTCTGTCCCAGGATGAAAATGAGGAAACACATGGTAGAGGGAGGCACGGCAGAGCTGCTGGGCACCCGCTGCCTGCCAGATGCATGCCTGGCACCCTGCCACCTCACAGAGATCATTTACTGGTCACACAGCCTCGGGCAGAGGGTCAGGACTTGCATATCCCTGTCGCTGTTGAGGCGGGAGCGACACAAAAATACCCCAGGCTTAGTTTCTAGCAAAAGGATCTTTATTAAAAACTCCTGAGACATTTTACAGACTTTGCTATATTTATCATTTAGGTTACTCATCCATTGGCTGCTTAACCACTACAATAGGTTCAATGGCTATCGTGTAGCTACGATACCATTCTTAGTTACCGGTAACATAGGCATCCTAAGCATTCTGAGCATTCAGAAAACGCCAGCTGCAGCTCTGCTGTTTCGGTTTCTTTCTTCTACTAACACTAAGTTTCTCACGGGTACAAATGAAATGTGCTAAGATCAATGTTGGAGCCAGACAGGCTTGCTGACCTGCTGTCAATTCCCACATATCCCCAGGGGCTGGCAAGAGGATAAACCCACATATTGCAAAATGTGTGTCAATTAGAACCATCTGCAGCCTCACAATGCCTTCAGAGCCCAAACATCGCAGCCTGTGGGTCTGTGTTCCTCATCCTGGCAGGAAACAATGCTTTTTCTGAGACCGCGTTAGCACCAGGAGGTGTCATTGTCACCAGTGTGGAGCAGACACTCCTTCAGGACCAGCAGAATGCCTGTGGCTTCTGCAGCCTTTAGGTACCCTCACCCCCAGCCAGCCCACAGGAATGAGACACTCACCAAGTGTGAGACCCCTGTCAGGTTTGCCCTGGTGGTTGATTACATCAGGTGACAGCAGGAAAAGGAAAAGCAGGGCAGGTAAGTCCATCTAGCAGAGAAAAACAGGACCCACATTCCGCTGTTTCTATTTTCTCACGTATTTCTTTTTTTTCTAGAACAAAATTAAATAGCAAAATGTCTGTTTCCTGCAGAGTAAGATAATGTAAGTCATAAAAAACACCAGCTTTCATCAAGAGCCTAGAGTGTCTGTACAATGCCTGACATTCCCAGAGAGAGTCTGTAAATTGATTGTTTTAGAGAAAGGAAAGGCAAAACTTGTGTTTTCCTTCCCAGGGAGTTAGTGCCCTTCACAACGGTTTTGTCACAACAGGAGTGTCTTTAATGTAAACAGAAGCAGCAGCATTTCCAAAACCGAGAGAAACAAGTTAGCTGAAGGACTAAAATAAAACCTCCCACCTCTGAGACATCAGAGCTGCTGACCAAGTCCCAAGACGGGACCATTTTTATTCTTTGTAGAGACAGCCCAGAGCCTGAGAATCGTAACCTGCTCATGTCCCAGGTCCAAACAACTTATTCAGGCAGAGCAGGAGCAAAGCTGTGGCTTTGGACTTCAGCCATCACTAGAAACTCTCTTTCAAACCCTCTCACTCCTTTTTTTCCTCACCCCAAGACGTAAGAGCTGCTCCAGCAGCCCAACCACATCCAGCTCCTTCCCAAAGTCAGGCAGCATCTCCCAAGCCACGAACCATTTATTCCAGCAGCACCAGTATTGCTGTCAGAGAAACTCAGATCATCTTGCTGGAAAACTCAGGGGGTTGTGCCAGGCTGGTTCTCCAACACCCAGATAATGGATTTACACTCTCAGTGTTAAATATTTAAGATACACACCATACTGGGAACACACACAGCAGCCACTTCCACCTCCGATCCAAACCAGCTACTCAAGAGCTTATTCCCAGGCAGAGCTGTCCTTCCCTCTTTTTCAGCTCTCCATGACCTCTTTCTACCTCACGCCAGAAGGGCAGAAGATCACTCTCACTCTGCTTTCCTTCACACGAATCCAGGTACTGAAATTTTTCCCACAGTTCCAGCTGTAGGAAGGTTTTGAAGCAGGGCTAGGTGAGCTGTAAGACCATTTATAGATGAAAACACCTGGGACACAAGATGGTTTTTTATTCCTTTTCCACAAATATGCTTGCAAGGGATCGATTTCTTTTATCCTTTTTTCAAAAGGGTCCAAAATGTGGAAAGGATTTTGGTGAAGTGGTGTTTGCATGCAGTGTCTGGTAGAAAGCTCCTACCTGGTCTCTGTGTCACAGTAGCAGTCCCAGTCCTGGCACAGGATCCCGTTATACACAGAACTGTGCAAAATAAAAATCACTTTGGTCAGTCTTTTGTTTTTATACTTAGCAACCCCGAAATCACTACAGCTTACTTAAAAGGAACCAAAAGCAGTAGAAAGGGACAATATCCGCTGAACCTCAAATGAGGAACCAATCCGAACAGAGCCAGAGATGGTGATCCCTGGGGAACCCACACATTTCCACAGGGATATAGGCTAAATACTCGGCAGATAAGAAGTGTCAATACAATAGAAATCACAGAAGTTGTCCATTAAGGCTCTTTCTGCCTCAAATCATGCACTGCCCAACACAACCTCATCCTTGCGCTTCTGCAGCTTGGATGCTGTGCTGCATTTCCAGTAAATGAAAAAACAGATGCATGCACTAATTTGAGGTATTAACTGGACTAATACCAAGCGTCTCTTCAGTGGCCGGTATCTGCTACCAACCCCCCTGAAGGTGTCCCCTGAGCTCATCCCCCACCTCCCAGCCTCATCGCTCTCCGTGCAATGCTTCTGTGCCACTTCGGTGCTCAGCGTCCGACACCGAGCACAGAGCAGGCACAAGCCTCAGCTTGGGCTCTCCCTCCTCAGCCAGGAGAGAACAGAGAGCAGTCGTGTTCCCCAAATTGTGGCTCAAGTGGATTTTCTTCCTCCAACTGCTGTTTTGCAGCATTCCCCCCCCCAGCCTTGCATTCCTCTGCTGCACTCACTGAGATGTTTCACACAGTCCAGAGGGTTACATCTCGCTCCGAGGAGCCTGAGCTGCAGCTTCGCTGTGTGCACGCAATCCAAACTCCAGCCAGCAACTTGCCCAGTAGGTTTGTACTTTTCATCCTCTCAACCTGTGGCATAAAAAGAGTCTTCTTCTGGAGGAGATCCTCGGCTTGAAGGTGGAAACAAGGTCTGCAGGTAATGTTACTAGCACGTGCAAACAGCATTCACAAAGCAGAATCCTTCCCCAGGGCAGCCAGCCATCAGCCTGCTCCATGTGGCAGCCCAGCATCTGCTCCAAAGCCACTGACAGATGTGTTTATGGGCTGCTGTTGGAGGCATGATTGCCTTAGCAAGAGCCCTAAGCTCTTCCTGAAGCTTCCTTCCTGTTCTGCTTGTGGTTGGCCTGAAAAAACAGTAGTGCTGAAAAAAAACCATACTGAATTTTTCTAGTGAAAATAGTCAGGAGAAAAAACCTGTCCAGCATAAGAGCTTTACACAAGTCATTCAGTTCTCATTGCAGAGGATGGTGGACAAGGCTCAACTTTATCAAAAATGTCATTAAAATGAAAAACCCTTTTGCAGGCAAATAGAGGAGAATGACAAGATTCACTGATCAGACCAGTGCCCACACAGGCCACCAAGGCACAGATCCCAACAGAAAGACACAGAACAGGGCACTGAAAGGAACTAATTAAATCAAGCAAATATTTGTTTAAAAAAATTTCTAATTTATATAGATATATGTGTGCAAATGTCAATCAATGATTCGAGCTGATGGAAGTCTCTAGCAGCTCAACTCCAACAAAACCAATCTCCAGAGCAGGCAATATGCTCAGGGCAGGGATTGTCCTCCCTTCGCTTTACACCTGGAGCAGCAGCTTTCCTGGGCAAGCACAGGAGAGGAAAAACCAGATGAACCCTCAGCTACTGCTTTGAGTTTGGCCCAGCGATTGGGACAGATTGGCCCTTTGCTGGCCTGCCGCTCCTGCCGCTCCTC